>BOPN01000182.1:322003-334503 GCA_017312705.2 Penaeus japonicus
ACGATGACGACGAAGAGGAGGAGGAGGAAGAGGAGGAGGAAGAGACGGAAAACGAGAGGTGGAAGGGCCTGCCTGTCCCCCCCCTCCCCCCGACTAGTAGGCCAGAGCCTGTTACCCTGTGTCAGCCAATCAATAGGTTTACCTGGACCCGAGTCCGGCGCCAGGCTCTCCAGGGAGAGGGGGGGGGAGGGGGGGGGGAAGGAGGGGTGAGGGGATAGGGGGAGAGGGCGGAGGAGGGAAATAAGCAGAAAGAGAGAGGTGAGGGAGGGAGGGAGGAAGAAGGGGTAGGAAGGGGGTCGTTAGATATAGTGATGTTTGTGAGAGATAAAAGAGATGTGCTTCGGGAACATGGGAGGAAGAAGGAGGAGGAACAGGAACAGGAAGAGGAGGAAGAGTCGGTGAAAAAGAGAGGAAGAAGAAGTGGATGAAGGCGACGAAAGGGATGAAATGTAGTTGCAAACGTACGCACACGCACAAACAAACATACATAAAAACACACACACAAACACCCCACCTTCCCAACCCCCCTCCCCCATCCATAAGCTCAACCCCCACCCCTCCAAAACCCCTAAACCTCCAACACACACACACACACACACACACACACACACACACACACACGCACGCACACACGACATTTCCCTCGGCCTAAAAAGACATCTCGAAGATCACTCTTAATGATAATGAACGCGAAGGTCGGGATGCGTCGGGGGGTAGGGGGGAGAGATGGGGAGGGGGAGGGGGATGGAGAGGTGGAGGGAGAGGGAGAGAGAGAGAGAGAGAGATAAATAGCTCGATAGCCCGAGAGAAAGATATAAATCTGGGGACAGAGGGAGAGGCGCAGGTGAGGGGAAAGGGAGGGAGGGAGGGAGGGAGGGCGGGATGGAGGAAGGAGAGAGAGGAGAGGAACGAGGGGGGAGGGTGGAGAGAGTAAGCAGGTGAATGAGGGAGATAGATAGATACATAGATAGAAAGATAAATAGATAGAGAGAGTAAAAGTAAATCACGAAAAACTTGTCAAGCAATGGAATGAAAAAGTTAATCTACACGAGAATACAATACGAAGACGTAAAAGACAAAAAACAATCCACACGAAAGAGAGAAAGGAAAGAGCAAGGTGAAGAACGCTGCGGTAGGTAATAGATGAGGCATGCAAGGAAGAGGAAGGAAAGACAGAGGAACTGGAATAAGAGAGAAAAAGCGAATGAGACTGTAAGCTAGCCTCGATGACCGACAGCCGACAGCCAAGTATCCAAGCATCTGACATCCGACAGCCAAGCATCTGACATCCGACAACCGACAGCCAAGCATCCGACATCCGACAGCCAAGCATTCGACAGCCGACAGCCGACAGCCGACAGCCAAGCATCCGACATCCGACAGCCAGCATCCGACGACGAGAGCGAGCGAGCACAGCAGCATCACCAGCATCGCCGCCGCGGACAGACGGGAGATAAATTGCCGACGGGAGACGAGAAGAGACAATGAAGATGCAGATGACGTGGAAAATGCCGTAGAAGACGACGGCGGAGACGATAAGCCGCGGCCCCGGAGGACACCGATGAAGCCCGAGATTAGATAAGGACATGAGAACAAAGACATGACTCGAACGGGGGGAGGGGGACGGGGAGGGGGAGACGGAGGGGGAGGGGGAGACGGAGAGGGGGAAGGAAAGGGGAGGGGGAGACGGAGGGAGGAAGGAAAGGGGAGGGGGAGACGGAGGGGGGAAGGAAAGGGGAGGGGGAGGGGGGGGGAGACGGAGGGGGGAAAGGAAAGGGGAGGGGGAAAGGAAAGGGGAGGGGGAGGGGGGAAAGGAAAGGGGAGAGGGAGATGAAGAATATTGGGACAAGTTTGAGGGTGTGGGGAGGAGAGGGAGAGTGGATAGGGTAGGGATAAAGAGTGAATGGGGAAAAGAGGAGAGGATATGGAAGAGTGACATACGAGAAGGATAGAAAGAAAAGCTAGAAAAAAAATAACAAAACAGGGAAAACACAGACAGAAAGAGAGACAGATTCAACCCGAACACCTTGCTTATTAATGGCCAGAACACATAATAAAAAAGAACAATGTCAAAACGAAATCTCCGCACAAAAAAAAAAAATAAAATAAAACACACAAACCAGCACAGATTCGGACAGATAAATTCCCGCACGCCACACAATCACAATCATTTCGCACTCCGTAATCGAGAACTCAACACAACTATGCAGAAATAATCAATTTACATCAGTGCCCCCTCCCCCTCCCTCTCTAACCCAATTGTCAACGTCAAACAGAAAACGAGGACGAGGGTTATGCGGTAGACCTGTTACTTTTTTTCTCTTTTAAACCAAACGATTTTTTTTTTAGACGATGTGATTTTTATAGACATTTTTTTTTAAGGCGAAGTGATGTACGTTTCTAAGACGACACTGTGAACGTTTTTCAAGGCGAAACTGAACGGTTTTAGAGCACGATTTGAACGTTTTTAGGGCGAAATTGCGACGTTTTTTTCAAAAAGGGGAGACCGAGAAACGTTTTTTTATGAGAAAATGCTTTTTTTTTGTGGCAAACCGAGATGCGTATTTTTTTAACGAACCGTTGAACGTTTTTGAGCGAAGCATTGCATTTTTTCCCCTTTCTTTCGGTATGAGGTAAACGTTTCCTGTCAACGCAAACGGTGACAATGACAACGGAAGCATCTAACAACCTATCGAAATATTGCTGAAATGAATAGCCGTAGATAACATTAACAATGACAATAACAATACTACTAATAATAGTACTAACAATAATAATAACAATAATAATAATCATAATTATAATAATAATAGTAATAAAACAACAATAACAATAATAATAATAATAATAATAATAATAATAAAACAACAACAACAATAATAATAATAATAAAATTAATAACAATAATAGTTACAATAAAAAATAATTCATTACCATAATTTCCATCATTACCACAATCATAATCCCAATAAAAACAACAAATACATACAGTTCCTCGGGTCTTACATATCCAAATACACAAGCGCATTTCTCAGTTCATCTGCCAACATATTCGCCAAACAAATATACACGACCCCCCTCACCCCCTCCCTCCTTCCCCTGGCCCCTTTTTCCATTCCTCTTCCCTCCTCTATCCCCCCTCCCCCTCCTGTTCTTCCAGCGACCGCCTAAGCAGAGTAATATCTGTTCCCGGATCCTCTTCACAGCGCCGTGAACTGATCCGACGGATAACCATGGGAAAGGGTTATGCTCTCTCTCTCTCTCTCTCTCTCTCTCTCTCTCTCTCTCTCTCTCTCTCTCTCTCTCTCTCTCTCTCCATTTTTTCTCTTACTCCCTCTCTTTCCTTCCGCCTGTTTCTCTTTTACTCTTTTCCCCCTCCACCACCACCACCACTTCCTCTTCCTCTTCTTCTTCCTCCTCCTCCTTCTCCCCATACCGGTAAATATCACACACACACACATCCCCCTCCCCCCCCCCTCCCTCCTCCACATCTCCAAACCTCACCCAAGCCCCCCCCCCCCACCCCGCCCTCCCAAGCCCCTCTCCTCCCAAGCACCCGATCCCCCGTGCGCCGACCCCCCCTCCCCCCTCTCTCCCCATCCCCATCCCCGCCCCTCCCTACAAGCAACAAGTCCCCCTCCAGAGCGCTCTCGGAGGCTCCCCTCGCAACTTATTACTTCTCTTCTCATCGCCTCTCAACAGGTTATGACTGGGCTCTCCCGGGTGGTTCTATCTCCCCCCCCCCCTCCACTCTCCTCACCATCCTCCCCATCCTCTACCATTCCGATCCCGTCCCCCTTTTCTCTCTATTTTTCAGTCTTTCTTTCTTTCTTTCTCACTCTCACCTTCCTCGTTTTCCCTTCTCTCCTCTTCTCTTCTTTTTTTCTCTCTCGTTCTCTCTTCATCTTCTCTTCTCTTTTATCTCTCTCTCGTTCTCTCATTGTCTCTTCTTCTATTTCCTCTTCCTCCATCCCTCCCTCCCTCCCCTGTCCCTCTCTCCTCAACCTCCCTCCCCTCTCCCTCTCTCCTCTCTTCCCCTCTCCTCTCCTCACCTCTCCCGCTCTCTATGTCTCATATTTGTGTCACCGCCCCCCCCCCCTTCCCTCCCGCCGCCTGCCAATGACTCACCCGAATTAATGTACCTGTAATCACTCCCTTCCTGTCCTTTGCCTCCCGCTTTCCTATCTTCCTTTGCAACTGTGTTCCCGTTCGGCCCGCCTTTCCCTTGTCTCTTTCTCACCCTAATCTCACTTCATGTGTTCCCTCTCTTCTTTCTCTCTCTCTCTCTCTCTCTCTCTCTCTCTCTCTCTCTCTCTCTCTCTCTCTCTCTCTCTCTCTCTCTCTCTCTCTCTCTCTCTCTCTCCTCTTTTTGTGTTTTTCCTTTCTCTGTTTCTCTGTCTTTCTGTGTCTCTTCTGTCTTTCCTTTCCTTTCCTCCCTTTCTCCCTTTCTCCCTCCCTCTCGCCTCTCTCCCTCCCTTCCCCTTTGTCCATGTCACAGTCTCTTATTTTTCTTACCTCTCTCTCGCTTTTTCTCTACTTCCCCCCCCCTCTCTCTCTCTCTCTCTCTCTCTCTCTCTCTCTCTCTCTCTCTCTCTCTCTCTCTCTCTCTCTCTCTCTCCCCCCCCCCCCCTCTCTCTCTCTCTCTCTCTCTCTCTCTCTCTCTCTCTCTCTCTCTCTCTCTCTCTCTCCCTCTCTCTCTCTCTCATTCCCCTCTCTCTCTTTCTCTCATCTTCCCCTCTCTCCCTCTCTCTCTCTCTCTCCTTCCCCTCTCCCTCTCTCTCTTTCTCTCCCTCCATCCCTCGGGACCACTAAATCATCACGGCTTCCCCTCATAAGCGCAGTAATTACTCTCTTGGCAATATCATTATTATGTGAGTCTTTCGTTCCCTGTTTGGAAGTCCATTCAACAACGTGTCAAAAATGTTCAGCGTTACCTCGGCGGCTCCACAAATTATCGCTCAGCTTCCACCCTCGTCATCCTGTCTGTGCCCATCCACTGCATTTCTCCCCCTCTACCCCCCCTCTCCCCCTTCTGACTTTTCTTCTATCCTCTCCTCCCCCTCTCTCCCCTAACTTATCCTTCTCTATTCTCTCCTCCCCATCTCCCCTCTTTCCTCTCTTCCCCATCTCCCCTCTCCCCTCTCTCCCCTAACTTATCCTCCTCTCCCTACCCTCTCCTCTCCTCTCCCCTATACTTCCCCCGTCTAACCCCTCCCCCGTTCCTTGCCCCACATTGAAAACTTCTGACAACATTTACCTGCGTGTATTCTTCTTTTTCCCCCTCCCCTCCCCTCCTCTCCCTCCCTTCTACTCATCCGCTGTTCATCCTCTCCCCTCCACTCCCCTCGCTTGTGACTTAGAGGGGAGAAAAATGTCGTCATCAAGTAAACACACATTGATTCTTCCTCTAATTTCCTCCTCTCCCTTCTCCCACCCCCTTTTCCCCTCCCTCTCCCCTCTCCCTCCCACATTTATTCCTTCGCTTTACCTATCGTTGCTTCCCCTTTGTATTCTTTTCTGATTTCTTTTTTTTCTATTATTTCTTTTTGTCTTTCTCTCTTCTTCCTTTTGTTATATGCATACTTCCTCTTCTAATTGTTCTCCCTTTTACTCTCTCTCTCTCTCTCTCTCTCTCTCTCTCTCTCTCTCTCTCTCTCTCTCTCTCTCTCTCTCTCTCTCTCTCTCTCTCTCTCTCTCTCTCTCCTCCCCCTACAAACACAAATGCTTCCTACTTTCACCCCCCTCCCCCTCCCACTCTTCCCCTCCCCCTCCCTCCCTCCCTCTCTCTCTCCTCGCAGCCCCATCTGTCGCCACCTGCCAGCGCGTAGCCACCTGGAGAAAGAAATAGGTGCGAGCGGAGCCACGGGTCTTTCCCCTAATCAATAAACTCACCTTGTAGCGTGTCTGAGCCCAGCGAGACGCACAGGTAAATACGCATGGAATACGCCTCCCCCTCTCCTCTCCTCCCCTCCCCTCCCCTTCCTTCCTTTCCTCTTCCTTTTCTTCCCTTTCCTTTTTTTTCTTTCCCTCCTTTCCCTTCTTTAACCTTTCACCCCCCACCGCTCTGTTCCTGCCCTTCTCTCCTTTCTCTTACCCCTCCTTTCCTTTTCCCCTCCCTTCCCTCGTCCTTACACCTCCCCCCCCCCACCCTCCTTCCCTAATCCTTCGCCTCGCCCCTCCCCTTCCCTGCCTTCCCTCCCCCTATTCTGTCCTCCCCCCCCCCCTCTGCCCTACCTCCCGTCCATCCCAATATAGCCCACCATTCCCCCTCCCCCTCCCCCTCCCCCCGTTTCTCGTCGCCTCCCCCTTCGACGCAACATGTTATTCCGATGTCGTTCTTGGGGCCTTTTTCACGAATGCAGGGAGGGAGGGAGGCGAGGGAGGAAAAAGAAGGGGGAAAGGAGGGGAAGAGGGAAGGAGGGAGAGAGAGGGGAGAAGCCGGAGAGGAAGACGAATAAGAAGAGGAAGAAGAAGAAGAAGAGGAAGAAGAGGAGCAGGAAGGGGAGGAGTAAAGACGGGATAAAATCGTATACACGGGATAAAATCGGTCCTCCATTAATCTAAGCCGTGACGTGTGCACGGGAAGGTCGTAAATATGTAAACAAGACCTTCACACAGTCTAAATATCACGACCGTAGAACGATTTTCTTCAGACTCTTTCTTTCTCTCTTCGTGTTATTTTTTATTTTTTGTCTCTTCTTTGTTCTTTTACAAGCTTTCCACCCATGCTTAAAAGTTTTGCAGTTCGTCCTCTCTACCTGCTTCCGATAACCAGCACCTGTCCTCTGCCTCTTATTCCTTTGTAAATTTACTAACCCAATCTCTCCCTCCACCTCTCTCTCCGTCTTCTTCTTGGTATTAGTATTATCATTCTTATTCTTTTTCGTATTTTTTCCCCTCTAGTGAAGGATTGAGAGATTGAGAAAGGGAGAAAGGGAGGAGGGGAGGGGAAAGAGAGAGAGAGGGAGTGTTAGGGAAAGGGAGAGGGAGAGCGAGAGATTGTGAAAGAGAGAAAGGGGGAAGGAGAGGAAGAGAGAGGGAGTGCCAGGGAAAAAGGAGAATGAGAGTGAGAGATAGAGATAGATAGATAGATAGAGAGAGAGAGAGAGAGAGAAAGAAACAGGAATTACCCTAGCAACATGGAGAGAAACAAAAACACAGTACACAGAAACATCAACCCCCCCCCACAAACAAAAAAGGGGCGGGGGGGGGGGAGGCGGGGGGAGTCAAAACCATCTCGTCCCCATAACTCTTCCGAAGCGACCACCTTGACAACTTCCGTGCCTCCTTATAATTAATCTATTCCAAAAGTCCGCAAAGTTAGCCTCCTCCAAACCATCTACAGCTTCTGAAAATTAACTTTAGCGCTATTAGCCTGCAAGAATGAAAGGGGGGGACAGGGGAGGCAGGGTTGGGAGATAGAGAGGGATGGGGAGGGGGAGAAAGGGAAGGGAGGGAAGGAGGGATTGGGGAGGGGAAGGACGGGGGAGGGGGGAGCGGGAGAGAAGGAGGGGGAGGGGGAGAGGGAAGAGGGGATACAAAGATATTCAAGTTATTTTTACGGGAAGTCGCTCGCTCGCAAATGAGTGTCGTTGTCCCATCTTCACTTGTTAGGCTGACAAAAAACACCTTTCAACTATCGTCTACCTACCCACCCGCCCACGCAGCCGCCCACCCACCCACCCACCTTCCCTCCCTTTCTCTTCCTCATTCCATATACAATCCCCTCCGCGCTTTCTCCACCCTTACTTTTCTTTTCTTTCCTTTACATTGCTCATTCATCATTCCTCCTCTCTCTCCTTTCCCTATGTCATTATTTTCCGCCTATCTCCTTTTACCTTTTACTCTTCACCTTCTTTTACTCTTTCTCTCTCTTTCACTTCCACACTCTCAGCCTCCCTCTCTTCACCATCCCCTTCCCACTCCCCTTCCCACTCTCCCCTTCCCTCTCTCCTATTCTCCCGCTTCCCACTCCATTCCCCTCTTCTCCCTTCCTTCCCACTCTCCCTCTCCCTTCCCCTTCCACTCCCCTTATCCCTTCCCCTCTTCTCCCTCCCACTCTCCCCTTCCAGTCTTCCTCTCCCTTCCCCTCTTCTTCCTCTCCCTTCTCCCTCACCCTTCCCTTCTTCTCCCTCCCACCCTCCCACACCCTTCCCCTCTTCTCCCTCCCTCCCCTCCCACCCTCCCTCCCACCCTCCCCCTTTCCCCCCAAAACTCGAAGTAGTTCCGTATAATTTCCCGGAGAGTTGTTAGTCAGCCGGTCACCCCCGTTGCCCGTTGTGTGGACGCGGAGACGGTGAATCAATAGTGACACGGTGACATGTATATTGCACGGGCTGCTCCTCCACGCGCTCGCCTCTCTCTCGCCCCCCTCCCCCCCTCCCCTCCTTCCCCCTCCCCCCTTCCCCCACTCTTCGCGCTACCCGTCGCCCTACCCCTCCCCTCTTACTTTCTGTCCTTCTTTTTCTCTTTCTCTCTCTCTAACAATTGATGTCTTTCTTTACCTTTCGCTCTCTGTCTGTCTCTAACAATCTTATTTTCATACTTCTCCTCCCCTCCTTGCTTCCTTCCTCCCCTCCCTCCCTCCTCCTCTCCCTCCCCTCCCCTCCCTCTCTCCCCCCCCTCCCTTCTCTTCTTGTCCTATTTGGCAGCTTGGATGAACGCTCTCAGAACTCCGGGTGAAACAGCTGAGATACGACAGAGTAAACTGGATGTGCAAGCTGGATGGACTGGGTAGGAGGGAGGGAGGAAGAGAGGAGGGTATGGAGGGAAGAAGGGAGGGAGGGAGGAAGGGAGGAAGGAAGAGAGGAGGGTATGGAGGGAGGGAGGGAGGGAGAGAGGAAGGAAGGAAGAGAGGGAGGGAGGGAGGAAGGAAGAGAGAAGGGTATGGAGGGAGGGAGGGAGGGAGGGAGAGACGAAGGGAGGGATGTTCTTCTTCTTCTTCCTCCTTTTTTCCTCTTCTTTCTTCTTATTCTCATACTTGTTCTTGTGTTTATGCTTCCTCCTCCTCCTCCTGCCCCTCTCTCTCTGCTCCTTCTTCTTTTCTCTCTTCCTCTTTCTCCTCCTCCTCCCCCTACCCCAATGTCTTATTCTTGTTCTCCATATCCTAACCTAATCTACTTTTTACCCTTCCTCCTCCTATCCCTCCCCCCTCAACCTTTCTCCTCTTCCCCTTCCCCTCCCCCTCCCCCTCCCCCTCTTCTTCCACCTCCATTCACCCCTCCCTCTTCCTCCATCCTCCTCTCCTCCTTCTTCTTCTCCTCCTCCTCCTTCTTCGTCTTCTCCTCCTCCTCTCCTCCTCCCTTCTTCTTCTTCTTCTTCTTCTTCTTCTTTTTCTTTAACTTCCCAAGATGGCGACACACTCGATGGTGATTGAGGATATGATCTTAACCCAAGGACGGCGGAGAAACGCGACCAAAAGTTACTCTCCATCCGGTAGAAAAGACAAATAAAATCACCGTATGTAAAAACAAAACAAAAAAGAAATAATAATAAAATAAAACAATAAAAGAATAAAACAAATGAATGACTACGTGGATGAATGGGTGAACGAAAGACCGACTGGGCGAATGGATGAATGGACTGAACGATTGAATATTCGAAAAATAACTAATCTGGTAGGAAGAAAAAAAGAAGAAAAAAAACAAACAGAAAGCACACACACACACAAACACACACACACACACACACACACACACACACACACACACACACACACACACATACACAGTCATACCTCCCCCCCCCAACCTTCCCCCAACCCCATCCCACACACATACCAAACCCAGTAAAAAAAAAAAAAAAAAAAAACGGCAGCCAATAAATCACAACCGGCAACCCAGCTCATTCTACGGGCCCGCCAGACCGATGTTGAGCGCTGTAAACATTGGTCGGTGCTTTAAACCCTTACTGGATGGTGTTTTCTTTCCCTTTCTCTCTCTCTCTCTCTCTCTCTCTCTCTCTCTCTCTCTCTCTCTCTCTCTCTCTCTCTCTCTCTCTCTCTCTCTCTCTCTCTCTCTCTTCTCTCTCTCTCTCTCTTCTCTCTCTCTCTCTCTTCTCTCTCTCTCTCTCTTCTCTCTCTCTCTCTCTTCTCTCTCTCTCTCTCTCTCTCTCTCTCTCTTCTCTCTCTCTTCTCTCTCTCTTCTCTTTTCTCTTCTCTCTCTCTCTTTCTGTTGGGTGTTGCGGTGAAAAGAGAGGTGAGGGAAGGAGGAGAGGGGGAAAGAAAGAAAGGAAGAGAGGAAGGTAGAGGTAGAGGGAGAAAGGAAATGAGTGGGGGAGGAGAGAGAGAGAGAGAGAGAGAGAGAGAGAGAGAGAGACAGAGAGAGAGAAAATCCAATTTTTAAACAACTGCTCCTCGACCAACGTAGCATTGGCCAACTAAGCGTGTCTTTCCGAAGGCGGTTAAAAAAAAAGGGGAGAAAAAAAATAGAGAGAGGACAAGAAAAAAAAAGAGGGGACGAAAGTTAAAAATCAAGAAAAAAAAGCTAACTAAAAAGGGAGATTTAAAAGTAAAATGTCGGAATTTACCAAACAATACAGGACAAAATATAAGGGGGAGGGGGGGGGGGGAAAGTGGGAGGATAAAAAAAGACAAAAGAAAAATCGAGGGGAAAATCATCACGAGCAGGTTCCCCTCTCCCCTCCCTCTCTTCCACCCCCCCCCCTCCTAAAAATAAAAAAACTTCCGTCGGCAATCGCTTGTTTCTTAACCGCTGATGGCTGTTACCCTCGAGTTTCAACACATATTCAGAGATTTATTGTTTTAGCCACAATATCAAAGAATAAAAAAAGGAAAAAAAAATACATGCACATAAAAGAAAAGTAAAAAAAAAAAAAGGATATAAAAACTTTTCCCCCCTTTGGCTCTGTCTCTTATTCTCACTCACTCACTCACTCACTCGCTTGCATGACCACTCACTCGCTGATTCATTTCTCTCTTTCTCTATTTCTCTTTCTCCCTCCTACTCTCCCTTTCCCACCCTCTTTCTCTTTCTCCTTCTGCCCCACCTCTCCCTCTCCCTCCCCCTACCCCACTCTCTCTCTCTCTCTCTCTCTCTCTCTCTCTCTCTCTCTCTCTCTCTCTCTCTCTCTCTCTCTCTCTCTCTCTCTCTCTCTCTCTCTCTCTCTCTCTCTCTCTCTCTCTCTCTCTCTCTCTCTCCTTCCTTTCCTCCCTTCCTCCCTCCTTCCCTCTCTCACGCAAATGAATATATATTTCCCCTTATTTGATTTACAGACGAGGGCCGGTAAACTTAGATTCACAAGACTAATCACGCGGGGATATTTTTATTACTTTTTCTGAATTATGTACGGGGAGGGGGAGAGGGGAGGGGCAGAGATAAAGAGGGAGGGAGGGAGGGAGGGAGGGAGAAAGAGAGAGAGAGAGAGAGAGAGAGAGAGAGAGAGAGAGAGAGAGAGAGAGAGAGAGAGAGAGAGAAAGAAAGTGTGAGAGACAAAGACAAAGACAGAAAAATAGAGACAGAGAGAGAGAGAGAACAAAAAAGAGAGACACACAGAGAGAGAGAGAAAGAGAGAGAGAGCGAGAAGGGGACAAAGGGCAGAGTGACAAAGGCACCTAAACGTCAGCCGCCCAAGGCACACCGCTTTCGCCCCACCGCCCGCCCGTCCGAAGGGCTAAATTGGCCTGACCTCCGCCTCGCCCCCTGTGATCCCCTGAAGCCGCGTTCCCGCCGAGTGTCGATCCTCCAATAGTGACCCGTAATTATAAGTAATTAATAGCTGTCAGCCGTCTGGTGTTAATGACCATAAACTAATTAAGTAATTAACAATCACCAATCAAAATTCGATACATGGCAAGTTTTCCTCACATAAATATCGGGGGGAAACCAAATGAACGGAAAAGGCACCAACACCAACGCACGCACTCACGGACGTATATGCAAGCAAGCACACATCAAGCACACTGGATATGACGTCGAGGCAGGAGGCGGGGAGGGAGGGAGGGTGGTGGTGGGGGGAGGAGGTGGGGGGACATTGCACAGAGGAGCAGGGAGAAATGAAGACAAAAAGCGCATGATATAGAAATAGACAAACAAGCAATATAAAGAACATAGAACAGCCAACACCCAAAAAAAGACACACACTCAAACACAAATACAATAAACAAAGACAACAACAACAAAAAACAACAACAACAAATCCCTCCTTGCCCCTAAAAAACAAATAACCAAACCAGCCACACACACACAAAACAAAAAACAAAAACAAAAACACGCTTATACCATCCTCCCCCCTGCAACGGCCCCGAATATTGCTTTATGGTCATTCCGCTCGGAACCCGACGACGACGACGACCCGAGCGAGATTTTTCGAGCCACCGACGCCACCAGTCGGGAGAGGACGGGGGTGGGGGAAAGGGGGCGCTGGCTTTTGGAGAAGGGAGAGAGGGGAGGGGAAGGTGGGAGAGGTGATGAGAGAGGAGAGGGGAGGGCAGGTAGAATGGATAGAGCGGATGGGGATGGGGGTAGGAGAGGGAAGGAGGG
>BOPN01000182.1:357155-384655 GCA_017312705.2 Penaeus japonicus
AAGAGCGATAGATTTTATTTGATTTGCAAAACGAATAATCGAACAGTTTCCACGGCCGCAAAAAAGATGTTCAAATTATTTAAGAGAGAGAGAGAGAGAGAGAGAGAGAGAGAGAGAGAGAGAGAGAGAGAGAGAGAGAGAGAGAGAGAGAGAGAGAGAGAGAGAGAGAGAGAGAGAGAGAGAGAGAAGCAGAGAGAAATAACAATACAGACATACAGAAAACAAAACAAAACAAACAAAAAAGAAGTTAAAAAAAATCGAGAGATAACCAAAAAAACAACAACAGAGAGAAGAAGAAGAAGAAGAAAAAAAAACATACACACGCCGTTTTCTCACTTTTCCCGCCAAAAATCACAGCGGCGTGCTCCCTCCTCCATCCCCCTCCCCCCTTCCCCCCCACCCGCGCTCAACACGCGTGGAGACAATGGCCGTCGTACCGTCCCTAATATCGGATAATAACGACCCTAATCAGGCAATTTACATCGGCCGAATCATCCACAAGTCCCCATATCGGTTGCGCTTGGCCACTCTACTGGACGAATATTCCCGCGTGTGAGAGAGGGAGGGAGAGGATGAAGGAGGGAGAGGCTGAGAGGGAGAGAGGGAGATAAATAGAGGGTGAGGGAGAGAGGGAGATAAATAGAGGGTGAGGGAGAGAGGGAGATAAATAGAGGGTAAGGGAGAGAGGGAGATGGATAGAGAGTGAGTGAGTAAATGAGTGAGTGAGTGAGTGAGTGAGTGAGAGTGATTGCGTGCGTGAGGCGAGTCCGTAAGTGAGTGCGCGAGTCAGAATGAGTCAGTCACGTGACCACTCACGACGGCCAATCACACCTCGTCTCTCACTGGGCTTAGCCAATCACCCTTACATTCTTCCAATGTTCCATCAATAAAACAACGTATAAATGATAACAAGAAGGGAAATAAATGATAACAAGAAGGGAAATAAATGGTAACAAGAAGGGAAACAAATGATAATAAGAAAGAAAACAAATGATAACAAGAAGGGAAATAAATGATAACAAGAAGGGAAATAAATGATAACAAGAAGGGAAATAAATGATAACAAGAAGGGAAATAAATGATAACAAGAAGGAAAGCAAATGATAACAAGAAGGAAAGCAAATGATAACAAGAAGGAAAGCAAATGATAATAAGAAAGAAAACAAATGATAACAAGAAGGGAAATAAATGATAACAAGAAGGGAAATAAATGATAACAAGAAGGGAAATAAATGATAACAAGAAGGAAAGCAAATGATAATAAGAAAGAAAGCAAATGATAATAAGAAAGAAAACAAATGATAACAAGAATATAAATGATACATAATCTAAGAAATGACACATCACCTCCGATGAAGGATATCACTAGGCAGCGTGCAACAGACGAAATATTTCACCACAAACCTGTAAATAAAAAAAACAACATTATATCTCTGCTCACTTTCAGATAATATTACAATAATGATAACAATACTAATAAAAAAACAACAACAACGATAATGATACAAGGGTCCATATTATCATTCATAAAAAAATAACATGATCAGCCGTAGTATTAATCCTACTAATACTATCATTAATTTTGATACGTAATAAGTACGGTTATAATGATTGATATATATATGATACAAGTCTTAGGTAATCTATGGGTCTACACTTCTCTTTTCTCTCTCTTTTTTTATTTCTTTCCTTTTCACTCACTCTCATTCTTTCACTCTTTCACTCATTCACTCTCTCTCTCTTACTCTGTCTCTGTCTCTGTCTCTGTCTCTGTCTCTCTCTCTGTCTCTGTCTCTGTCTCTGTCTCTGTCTCTGTCTCTGTCTCTGTCTCTGTCTCTGTCTCTGTCTCTGTCTCTGTCTCTGTCTCTGTCTCTGTCTCTGTCTCTGTCTCTGTCTCTGTCTCTGTCTCTGTCTCTGTCTCTGTCTCTGTCTCTGTCTCTGTCTCTGTCTCTGTCTCTGTCTCTGTCTCTGTCTCTGTCTCTGTCTCTGTCTCTGTCTCTGTCTCTGTCTCTGTCTCTGTCTCTGTCTCTGTCTCTGTCTCTGTCTCTGTCTCTGTCTCTGTCTCTGTCTCTGTCTCTGTCTCTGTCTCTGTCTCTGTCTCTGTCTCTGTCTCTGTCTCTGTCTCTGTCTCTGTCTCTGTCTCTGTCTCTGTCTCTGTCTCTGTCTCTGTCTCTGTCTCTGTCTCTGTCTCTGTCTCTGTCTCTGTCTCTGTCTCTGTCTCTGTCTCTGTCTCTGTCTCTGTCTCTGTCTCTGTCTCTGTCTCTGTCTCTGTCTCTGTCTCTGTCTCTGTCTCTGTCTCTGTCTCTGTCTCTGTCTCTGTCTCTGTCTCTGTCTCTGTCTCTGTCTCTGTCTCTGTCTCTGTCTCTGTCTCTGTCTCTGTCTCTGTCTCTGTCTCTGTCTCTGTCTCTGTCTCTGTCTCTGTCTCTGTCTCTGTCTCTGTCTCTGTCTCTGTCTCTGTCTCTGTCTCTGTCTCTGTCTCTGTCTCTGTCTCTGTCTCTGTCTCTGTCTCTGTCTCTGTCTCTGTCTCTGTCTCTGTCTCTGTCTCTGTCTCTGTCTCTGTCTCTGTCTCTGTCTCTGTCTCTGTCTCTGTCTCTGTCTCTGTCTCTGTCTCTGTCTCTGTCTCTGTCTCTGTCTCTGTCTCTGTCTCTGTCTCTGTCTCTGTCTCTGTCTCTGTCTCTGTCTCTGTCTCTGTCTCTGTCTCTGTCTCTGTCTCTGTCTCTGTCTCTGTCTCTGTCTCTGTCTCTGTCTCTGTCTCTGTCTCTGTCTCTGTCTCTGTCTCTGTCTCTGTCTCTGTCTCTGTCTCTGTCTCTGTCTCTGTCTCTGTCTCTGTCTCTGTCTCTGTCTCTGTCTCTGTCTCTGTCTCTGTCTCTGTCTCTGTCTCTGTCTCTGTCTCTGTCTCTGTCTCTGTCTCTGTCTCTGTCTCTGTCTCTGTCTCTGTCTCTGTCTCTGTCTCTGTCTCTGTCTCTGTCTCTGTCTCTGTCTCTGTCTCTGTCTCTGTCTCTGTCTCTGTCTCTGTCTCTGTCTCTGTCTCTGTCTCTGTCTCTGTCTCTGTCTCTGTCTCTGTCTCTGTCTCTGTCTCTGTCTCTGTCTCTGTCTCTGTCTCTGTCTCTGTCTCTGTCTCTGTCTCTGTCTCTGTCTCTGTCTCTGTCTCTGTCTCTGTCTCTGTCTCTGTCTCTGTCTCTGTCTCTGTCTCTGTCTCTGTCTCTGTCTCTGTCTCTGTCTCTGTCTCTGTCTCTGTCTCTGTCTCTGTCTCTGTCTCTGTCTCTGTCTCTGTCTCTGTCTCTGTCTCTGTCTCTGTCTCTGTCTCTGTCTCTGTCTCTGTCTCTGTCTCTGTCTCTGTCTCTGTCTCTGTCTCTGTCTCTGTCTCTGTCTCTGTCTCTGTCTCTGTCTCTGTCTCTGTCTCTGTCTCTGTCTCTGTCTCTGTCTCTGTCTCTGTCTCTGTCTCTGTCTCTGTCTCTGTCTCTGTCTCTGTCTCTGTCTCTGTCTCTGTCTCTGTCTCTGTCTCTGTCTCTGTCTCTGTCTCTGTCTCTGTCTCTGTCTCTGTCTCTCTCTCTCTCTCTGTCTCTGTCTTCTCTCTCTCTCTCTCTCTCTCTCTCTCTCTCTCTCTCTCTCTCTCTCTCTCTCTCTCTCTCTCTCTCTCTCTCTCTCTCTCTTTCACTCTTACTCACTTCCTCAAATTCATCTATAAATAGGCTTATCTATGTATTTCTTCGTGTTTCTCCTCCTTCTAAGAATAAACTTGATCCCTTGACTAATGATCACCGCAGAAAGAGAGAGAGAGAGAGAGAGAGAGAGAGAGAGAGAGAGAGAGAGAGAGAGAGAGAGAGAGAGAGAGAGAGAGAGGGGGGAGGGAAGAAAAGAGAAAAAACAAGAGAAGAAAAAAGAAAAGAGACAGAGAGAGAGAGAGAAGAAAATAGAAGAGAAGAGAGTTGTGTTCATCACGGCATCAGAACCAACTTCGCTGAGTCATGTCGGTGAGTCACACATCCCCCCCTCCCTCCACTCCTCCACACCACCTCCCACCTCCCCCTTCTCCCCCTCCCACCTCCCCCCTCCTACCTCCCCCTCCCCCCTCCCCCCTCCCCCTCCCCCCTTCTTCCTTCTCGCCATCCCTCTCACTCTCCTGCCCAATGATCGTTACAAAACCCAATTTATGTCAACCAATCAAGATTCAAGTTCATCATCAGTCAGGAGTCAAATGTTGCCATCCACCTTCACCCTCCGAGCCAGTTCTTTGTGTGTGTGTGTGTGTGTGTGTGTGTGTGTGTGTGTGTGTGTGTGTGTGTGTGTGTGTGTGTGTGTGTGTGTGTGTGTGTGTGAGTGTGAGTGTGAGAGTGTGTGAGTGACTTTTTGACATTGACTGAGCGAGTGAGCAAGTGAGCGAGCGAGCGAGCGAGCAAGCGAACAAGTGAGCGCCTGTGTACTTGTATGTGTAAGTGTGAGTCAGTGGGAAAACGTGTCTGCTTGGCTGTCTACCCAATGAACGTGCATGCGTACGTGCCTATAAGATCCAGGTGGACACCCCTGAAACATCTCCCCCTACCACACCCACTCCCCCACCCGTCACCGTCCCGACCCCCACGCACACCCGCAAACATATGTGTGTTTGGGCTGAGGGCGTCCCCAGTGTCAAGAGCAAAGACTATAAAGAAATGATACAACTGTGGCAGAAGGACAAGGAAGGAGAGGGGGAAAGGGGGAGGGGAAGGGGGATGGGGAGGAGAGGGGAAAAGGGGGGAGGGAAGGGGAATGGGGAGGAGATGAAGGGGAAAGGGGAGAAGGGAAGGGGGAAGAGGAGAGGGGAAAAGGGACAAAGTCAAGGGGAATGAGGAGGAGGAGATGGGGGAGGGAGAGTGGTACAGAGGGAGGGGTAGTGGGGACGGTAGAGGAGAGAGAGGGAAGTAAGGAGGGAGGAAGAATGGGTTAGAGAGAGGGAGGAACAGAGGCGAGAGGGATAGAAGCTGGGCAGGAGAGAGCAGATAAAGAGGTAAGGAAGCAGGGAGCAGATAGCGAGGGAAGGGAGGGAGGATGGAGAGGGATAGGAAGAGAGGCGAGAGAGAGAGAGAGAGGGAGAGGGAGAGAAGAAAGGAAGCAGAGTGGGTTTAAGGAAGGGAGAGAGAGTGGAGGGGGTAGAGGGAGGAAGACTGTGTTTGAGGAAGGGGGGGGGGGTAGAGGGAGGCAAAGAGGGAGCGAGGGAGAGAGAGAGGGAGGGAGGGGGGGTGGGTTGAACAGGAGCGTGTGTCCGGCTCGCCGTCTGGCCTGTATCAAGCGATACACTTAAGAGGTTTCTCTATTTTTACCTTCCAGTGTCTCTTGTTCACCTCGGCCGCTGGCACTCGCTCGGACCCTGCCTCGCCCACCCCGACGCCGCCCGTGCATGACACACGCCGCCCGTGCATGACGCCGCTTTGCATTGCCCTGTTCCGCTTGGCCTCCTTGACACAAAATTGCTATTCATGGCATTAAGCCGTTCTTTACGAGCGAGCATTATTAATACCTCGCCGCGCATGGCACCACCACGCACTCTCGGGGGTCGGGGCGGGCTCCGCTGGGCACTGAGCTACTATTCATGCCACCTGACACATGACACTGTTCGTGGCGTGACATGGATGGCATCGTTATCTCCCCCCGTCCCCTTCCATCCCCCCTGGTGTCACTTGACCTTCTCAAGCACACGGGGCACCCCGAGGGGCTACCGACGCGACCTCTACCGACAACTCGCGTCAGCCAGTCAACGAAGGCGCGGGAAATGAAATCCATAAAATAAACCATAAAATTCAGTTGTTCTCACCACTCACTTTCGACCACGGGCTCACTCTTCCCCCCCCCCCCCCTCCCCTCCTTTTCCAGGCGTTCCCCTTCCTCCCAGAATCACCATCCTCCTCTTCCCCTCTTCGGAGCGCCCCCCTCCCGCCCCCTTCCTGACGGCCGTCACGAAAACAAGGAACACACACCTCGCCGTCGGGGTAAACAGGTATGTCGGCGGACGTGCCTCCCTCGTACCTTCTTTCCTGTCCTCCCTTCCCTCCCTTTCCTTTCCCTTCCCTTCCATTCCTTCCCTCCCCCTCCTTTCCCTCCTTCCTTACTTTCCTTTCTTTCTTTCCTTCCTTCCCCTTTTCTATATTTCCTTCCCTCCTTCTTCTTTTCTTTCTCTCTTTCTTTTCTTCCTTTCTTTCTTTCTATCCTTCCTTTCCCTCCCTCCTTCCTCAAGTGCCCACCTTCAGGATTAGCCTACCTGTGTGGCTACCACTGTTGAGCTCCCTTGACTACTGCAGATTGCCTCTTCTTTCGGGTTCTTTTGAAGGACGGGAGGGAGTGGAAGGGGAAAAGCAGGGGGAGGGGGGGAGGAGAGGGAGAGAAGAGAGGGCAGGAGGGATGGAGGGAGAGAGGGAGGGAAAGGGAGTGGATACGGAAAAGGAAGGAAGGAAGTAGGCATGGAGGGAGAGGGAGGGGGAGAGAGAGGAGAATGGAGAGAGAAGAGAGAGAAAGAGAAAGAAACAGAAGAGAAGAGAAGAGAGCGAGAGAAGAGAAACAGAAAGAGAGAAGCGAGGCACCAAGATGCAAGATAAATCGAAGTCCACTTGACGAGGTTCAACTTCATAATAAGCGCACGTCTCTCTCCCGAGTCCCTCGCGCTTCCCTGCCTCCCACACTCCCCTCCCCCCCACTCCCCCTCACCCCCAACACACACCCGGATGCCCTACCGTCCCCCCCACCCCCCTCTCCTTACGCAACCCGACACCTCTGCATGAGTGGAGGCTTTGACACGCGGGGAAAATGGAAGGAATTAAGAGTCCACCTCCCGGGGAGATCAGTGGCGGACGTTGCAGTAGCGGAGGGTTCTTGCATCCCAGGGAGGGATTCGTTCTTTGCAAATGTTGTTTCCTTTTGGTGTTTGATTTTGAGATTTTAACTTTGTTCGTTAAGGGTGCCATTGTATAGAATAGTTTTTGCTATTGATATATATATTTTTGTGTATTTTCTTATTCCCTTCACTTAAACCCGTCTCCAAACCACAAGAGTGTGAAGCAAGGCTACCGACCGACTAGCCGTCCTCCCTCCCTCCCTCCCTCCCTCCGTCCCTCTCTGTTTCTCTCTTCTTCATTTCCTTAGTCTCCCTCTCACTCACTCTTTCGCTCTTTCTTTCTTTCTCTGCAAGAACGTATCGCATTGTCATCCATACCAACCTACTTACTTACTTACTTACCTTCCGCCCTCCCACTTCCCTCCCTCCCTCCTTCCCTCCCTCCCTCCCTCCTCTCAGCCAGCCTACACGGAAGCAAATCCAAGTAGTAGTACACCCCCCCCCCCTACCAGGTGACCCAATGCCCCGTCCTATGCCCAGTGCCCAATGCCCAGCGCCCGAGGCACCAGGAGACGAGGCCCCTCTCATAGGCCCCTCTTCCCCGGAAATAAAGCGGGCTCACCTGTACACGCGCGGTTCAAAGTCGCGCGAACTAATATGCTCGGTGTAATCCGCGAGAGAGTGTAAACATGTCGTGTGTTTGGCACATGCTAAGTCATGATTGCATATACGCACATACACCACACACACGAACACACACACACATACACACACAAGCGCACACACACACACACACACACACACACACACACACACACACACACACACACACACACACACACACACACACACACACACACTGGGACAACGCGTGACGAGAAGCAGGTGAGAGTAAGGCAAACAACTCTCTCGATCAACCATAAGGGCGATGAACCTACGCTAAAGCTACTGGAATGACGGCCTTAATCACTACGTTGCTGTGAGCGGCGTGAGGGATGAGGCAGGGAGGGAGGGGGGAGGGAGGGGGGAAGGGAGGTGGTAGGGAGGGATGGAGGGAAGAAGGAAGGGAGGAAGGAGAGAACGAACGAGTAGGGGTAAGATGGGAATGGGGGGGGGGATAAGGCGGGGGATGGGTGTGAGGGGAAGTCCACGGGCGGTCCAGTCTGAGCAGAGCGAGCACAGATTTCTGGATTCTCTTTCCAGGCAATTCCTTTCACGTACTTCCCCCCCCCCCTCCCCCCGTCCCGCCCCCCATACACACATCGCCTCGCGAACGTTACTTTCATTCTCCGAAAACGTCTCGATCCCCGGATGACGCAACGACCGGAGAGTACGCACAACGCACCTATTCTGACGCACTGCCTACGCCCCATTTTATGAGAAACCAGCAGGTACGTCTGGACTCCCATCTCCCCCTCCTCCCGGCCCCCACCCTCCACCCTCCAACACTAAGCACCCTACCTACCCCATCCCCTAACGCACACCTACGCCCAACCCACCTTCCATGCCCCCTCCCCCCAACACCCCACCCAAACACCTCCACACACCCCACCCTCTATGCTACCCTCCCCTCCCCCACACACAAATCAAGCCCCAACTCTCCAACTCCCACCCCATCCCTAGTCCACTCGAAGCCCATCACCCCCTCCCTCTCCCCTCTCCTGCCTCCCTCCCCCCCTTTCCCCTCCCTCCCTCCCTCCTCGCACGTCATCCTGCGACGCGAGCCTCTTCCTGGAAGCTGGGGATGACGTCGGACTCCAGCAGTACTTTCCCCACCTGCTCGGCTTCGGCGTAATTGTTCCTCGATTTCCTTCGCAATGGGATTCTCGCCTCGCCTTGCGTAGGTGGACTTACGCTTTCGCTCTGCCGTTCGAGGAAGAGTGACTGTACGTGAAGGCTGAGGGAAGGAGAGGTGAGGAGGGAGGAGGAAGGAGGGAGGGAGGAGGGAGGGAGAGGGGAGGGGGAGGCGGGAGGTCAGTGTTTGTCCTCGTGCTTCTGTGAGTGCGTGCGTGTGTTTGTGTTGTGTGTGTATGTATTCTGTGAATGTGTTATGTGTATGTGCTGCGTGTGTATGTGTTGTGTGTGTGTATTCGTTGCGTGCGTATGCGTTGTGTGTGCATGTAATGTGTATGCATGTGTAAAATTGTGTGTTCAATGTGTCATCAGACATCTCACATCTCTTTAATCTCCCTCTCTTGTTTTCCTTCAGTCCCTTTCGCGTGCCTCTACACATCGCACCATCAACATTCTTCATCTTTTCCACAGCTCTTCCATCTCTCCATCGCTCTATCTCCCCATCTCCCTCAATTGCCTTGCTCGATTGTGAGGCACCTGTGCCACTTCCTATGACAAAGAGCTCCTCCTCCTTCTCCCTTCCTCTCCTTCTCCTATTCCTTCCCCTATTCCCCTCCTCCGTCCCCTTAGCCAGTGCCAGTGCCGCAGGTGGTGGTGGGGCTATCGGGTTCCTCGTACCGCATGCGTCACACCCCTTCCGCGACGACGACAACGACAGCGGCGGCGGCGGCGGCAACGACGGCGAACCGCAACAGCCTTGACTGAGACGGGAGGGAGGGAGGGAGGCAGTTCCCCCCGTCCTCTCCCTCCTCCCTCCCCCCCATATCTCCTTCCCCCTCCCCCTCCCCCAGCCCCTCCCCGCCTCCACCCGCCCCAGCGCCCTCCTTGGAACCCGAGGAGAAGTGATTCACCCACACATGGATTTCCAAGTATGCCTCGCCGGAAGGAAAAGTATTTTCTCTCGTCGTGGGATCCGCGTTCGCTCATTCTCAGCCGCCACGTGCGTAAAGCGGCCGTCGTGGGGTAAGGGGTGCGGGGGGTGGGGGGGGGAGAAGAAGAGGAAGAGAGGAAGAGAGGAAGAGAGGAGGAAGAAGAGGGAGAAGAGGAAGAGAGGAGGAAGAAGAGGGAGATAGGAAAAGGAGGAAGACGAGGTAGGAAGAGGAGGAGAAAAAGAGAGAAAACAAATCGACAGAGAGGAAAAGAAACAAAGATAAAAAAATATATATATGTAAAAGACCGTGGGATATTTCAGCCTAAATTTCCCAGTCACTCTTTTCCTCGTAAGCTTCATCAAGGCAGCCAGGAAGTCCCTGCGTTAGTCCCCCCCTATCCTCCCCTCTCCCTCCCTCCTATCTTCCCCTCCCTCCCTCCCCTCTCCCTCCCCTCCCACCCTCCCTCTCTCTCTCTCTCTCTCCCTCCCTCCTTCCCTCCCTCCCTCCCATCCTCATGTCCTCCCCTCTCCCCTGATACCACTCTTTCTTCTCCCCTCACCCCCCCACCCCCACCCCCTCGCCATCGACAACATACTAAACATGCAATCTCTCTCCTCCGTGCCTGATCTCCGTCCCAGCCGCCAGGTCATGCAGCCGCCCGTAATCCCAACCGCGATGCACTGGATCATGCAGGAGTAATTCGGCGCGGATTAGCCAGTCTCCCGCGGACTCGCTTCCCGAACTCACTCGTTCGCTGGATGGCCTGGATGCTTGGATGCTTGTTTGCTCTCTTGCTTTGCTTTGCTTTGCGGTGCTTGTTAACGCGCTGCGCTTTTGTTATTTTATTTTGGCGTTCACATACTCACTCGCTCTTTCAATCACTCTCAAACTCGCACATTTGCCCGCTTGCTTGCAAATTTGCTTTTCTTACTGATTTACTTGCTTGCAAACCTGGCGCTTTGCTCATCCACTCGCTTCCTCGCTCGTTCGCTGCCTGCTCTCTCTACCTGTCTGCTTGCTTAACACAACTTACCTCAACACCCCCCTTCCCTCCCTCCCCCCTGCCTCTCCTCTCTTCCCCATAACACCCGTCCCCCCTACCCCCTACATAACCTAACCCCCATCCCTTCCCCCATCTCCCCTACCCCCCTACCACCACCACCTCCTCCTCCTCCTCCTCGCGTCGCCACTTTCCCTCGCGCAAAAATACCTTGCGGGCTTTTCATCGCCGTCTTCCTCCGCCGAGCCTAGGATCTTTCACGCCCCCTTTCCAGACGCGACGATCCTCCCCGCCCCGCTGCTGGATTATTCATGACGCTTCTGTCATGTCGAAGTAAGCATGGGCCCTTCCTCGTCCTTGCCCTTTCCTTTCCTTCCCTCTACCCTTTCCCGTTTACCCTTTCCCTTTCCCTTTCCCCTTCCCTCCCCTTCTCTTCTCCATTCCTTTCCTTCTCCCTCCCCATCTTTCCTTTCTCTCCCCTTCCTCTTCCCTCCCCCTCCCTCCCCTTCTCTTCTCCTTTCCCTTTCCTCTCACTCTCCCTCCCCCTCTCCCTCTCCCTCTCCCTCTCCCTCCCCCTTCCCCTCCCCGGCTCCTTCTTGCCCCCAACGCGAGCGTGGCGGTGACGGACGGACAGGCGATGGTGTGCCACTTCCTTCGAGAATCTGACACTCGAGGGGAAGGAGGAAAAAGAGAGTGAGTGGGGAGGGGAAGGGGGAGGGGAAAAGACGGGGGTATTGGATGGAGTAATGGGGGGGTATGGGGTAGGGGTAGGGGAGATGTTAGATGAAGGGGGTAGGGGAGGGGAGGGATTAGAAGGAGGGTAGTAAAGAAAAGAGAGGAGAGGAAACGAGAAGAGAGGAGAGGAGAGGAGAGGAGAGAGAGAGAGAGAGAGAGAGAGAGAGAGAGAGAGAGAGAGAGAGAGAGAGAGAGAGAGAGAGAGAGAGAGAGAGAGAGAGAGAGAGAGAGAGAGAGAGAGAGAGAGAGAAGAGGAGAGGAGAAAAGAGGAGAAGAAAAGAGAAGATAGAGAGAGAAGGAGAGAGAGAGAGAGCGGCCGGGGGGAAATAAAGCCTTCACAGAGCACCCCTCTCTTTTCTCCGCTGGAGGTTCATGCACACGGTGAATCAGCGTGGTGAGTCACGCCCCTCCCCCTCCCCCCCTCCTCCCCCCCCCCCCTTAGCGCGTGTTCTCCCTCATCCCCCACCCCCTCCCACCCCACCCCCTTCCGCCGTCTCTACCTGAGTTCACACGTAACACAAGCGCCACGTCACGATTATGCAACAAAACATGGGTGTTCCGGAGTCTTACTCACTCGCTCTCTCTCGCTCGCTCTCTCTCTCTCTCTCTCTCTCTCTCTCTCTCTCTCTCTCTCTCTCTCTTTCTCTCTCTCTCTCCCTCTCTCTCTCTCTCCCTACCCATGTCACCCCCTCCCCCCTTGGTCTTTTCTCAGTCTATCTGCCTGCTGCCTGTCTGTCTCCGAGAAAGCAAGCAAGCAAGCAATCAAGCAAGCCCGCCTGCCAGTCTCTCTCTCTCTCTCCCATAGATAACCAAAAGGATTAACATACTGAACTTTTTAGTAAAAAAAAAAAAATCCTTCGAGAACTGCAATGTACCAATCATCTTAATACGCGATGAGTATGCATGAACACACACACACACACACACACACACACACACACACACACACACACACACACACACACACACACGTATTAGCGATTAAGACCACACACATGAAAACAAATAAACAAACAAACAAACCCAAATCGAGACACCAAAATAAGACAAGAACAACACAAAGTTACCAAAAAAAAAATCACTTCGAAAAAAAACTAATGCAAATGCACAAAAGAATAATATGTGCAACCGTGGCGATAGCATAGCGAGGATACACAAAGACAGATGTTCGAGGTATGCGGAGAGGAAGATTCAGTAGTGAGTAAAAGGGAGAAATGCATACATGAGGGAGGGGGATTGTAAAATCATGAATGGATGGGAGGGAGTGGGATGGGGTAGGGATGGGGGAGGGAGGGAGGGAGGGTAGGAGGGACAGACAAGAGAGAGAGAGAGAGAGAGAGAGAGAGAGAGAGAGAGAGAGAGAGAGAGAGAGAGAGAGAGAGAGAGAGAGAGAGAGAGAGAGAGAGAGAGAGAGAACAAAAGAACAAGAAAACAAGAGAACAAAAAATACATGAGAAAGAGAGAACGAGAAAACGAGAGAACTCACGAGGACATATAGGTGTACAAGTGCAGAGTGGCTCCCCCAAGGCAAAAGCAAGGGCACCGAGGTTAAGTTTAGACTGTTTAAAGGCTCCACATGCTTACGCCCGCATAAATGCACACACAAACATCCATTCACCCTCTGCCTGTTTTTCTGCCTGTCAGTCTGCTTGATTTCATGTTGATCTATCCCCCCCCCTCCCCCCCCCCCGCCCCCTCCCGCCGACCCCAGACTACAGTCTACTGCACACGTCCGAAACCGACCCCTTCACTACGAGAGAAAATCCTACATCCTACGCTACACATTCTACGCCACACATCCTATGCCATACATGCTATTCCACCCATTCTGTCACACATTCTATGCCACACATCCTATGCCATACATGCTATTCCACCCATTCTATCTCACACAACCTATGCCACACATCCTATGCCTCACATTCGATGCCTCACATGTCAACGCCATACATCCTATGCCACACACGAGGGCGCCGAGCGAACCTGCAGCGCCACCTGGAGGAGCGTGGCTGGCTGGTCGTCCCTCCCTTTCCGTAATACAACTTTTAAAAGGCGTGTTAGGCCACGTCCTCGTGTGGCCTCATTACGGAGAATCTAGAAGCTGCACGCCACCCCCCCCCCTCTCCACCCTCACCCCCCGTCCCCCTTCCTCAAGACGAGGCATTTAAGCGTGGCATTACTGGGTAACTCTTTGTCGTTCGAGCTCTCTATCTCTCTCTCTCTCTCTCTCTCTCTCTCTCTCTCTCTCTCTCTCTCTCTCTCACTCCCTCCCCCTTTCCTTTCCCTCCCCTCCCCTCCCCTTCCCTCCCCTCCCTTCCCCTTCCCCTCCCCTCCCTTCCCCTCCCCCTCCCTCTCTCTCTCTGTCCTACTGTGCCAAAGTCGCTCGGCTAAATTAACACTCTCCCTTGAGGTCCCATACTACATGACCCTCCTCTCTCCTCCTCCCCCCTCCCACACCCCTCCCCCACCCTACCCCCTCCTAATTTTCCCCTCTAATTGGGATGCGTGTCTTTAATTACCCAGATCAAATTATTCGATGATCCGACAAGAAGTTATATAAACGATAAAACCGACATGATGCAGCTTAGCATTGTGAGATCATGCCATGGTTAATCGGCAGAGATAAGCTCCTCAGATATCATTCATACGGCAGAGGCAACAGCTTATAACAAAAGTAGGGATTTAGGCCTATAGTAATCTACTAGAATGGATATAATTTAGTTGACTGACAGACTAGAATTCGTCTTTATCAATGATATCTCGAGTCAACGAAGTAAGATGACTTCATGTACTACTAACTCGCTGCCCTGTTGCAAGAGAAGCGCTAATATCAATCAGGTTTGTCTTTCCGTAATGATGGATTCGAATGATATGATAAATCTAGATGACTTCAAACCATTCCTCTCTGATGACTTAACTATCTATCTATCAATCTCTATCTATCTGTAGGGCTCCCCCTACCTCACTCTACTCTTAATCATAAGAACCTTTGAAATCACAGCAAATCCTCCCATCTTTCTTGTAGCTTCTACCCCTAACCCCCAACCCCCCAACCCCCAGGCGTCCTCAACGCGCTTGGAGGAAGAAATAGTAATAACATGAAAAAGGTATAATTGAGTCTTCCCTTAACGGTAAACAGTGGGATTTCGTCCCCGCACTCTTCACTCGCTCAACCTTCTCTCTCTCATTCTTTCTTGCTCTTTCTTTCTCTCTCTGTCTCTCTCTCTCTCTTTACTACTTCTGACGTACATGATGATGAAGAAAAAGAAGAAGAAGAAGAAGAAGAAGAAGGAGAGAAGAAAAAGGAGAAGAAGAAGAAGAAGGTAGAAGAAAACGTAGAAGATGAAGATGAAGAAGGAGAGAAGAAGAAGAAGGAGAAGAAGAAGAAGAAGGAGAAGAAAAAGAAGAAGAAGAAGAAGGAGAAGGAGTAGAAGAGGGAGAGCGAGGAGGCCGTCGCCACCTTGAGCCGCCGGGACCGGGAATGCCACGCACGCCCGCTATGTCCTCCTGCACTCCGGGCATTCCTCGCCAAGTGCCACAGCGCCGCCCGTGCTGCCGCGAGAGCCAAGCCAAAGCCGTCCTTCCGCCCCCCTGCCGTAAGGGCTGAAGTGCTGGCCTCCCCGCCCCGGATGCTGGGCTCCCTCTCGCGCTGGCCGCCCGAGATGGCACCGCCCGCGACCCTTACGTTGGAAATAGACGAGTCAGAGCGCAGCGGAGGTAAGCCCCAGGTAGCCCCGCCGCCCGAGAATGACCCTTATCGCACTCCGGCATAAGGCTCGGTTTACCCCGCGGCCGCCGGCGTGGGAAGCGGCCGAGGCAAGCGGGTCTTAGGAGGGGGGAGATGGGGGGGGGGGGGGGAGTGCCTCGCTGCCCGGTGAACACGCGCCCGATGCCAAATCTATGCCAACGACACCGCGTCCTAATCAACGAATCGACTCTTCTGCGTCCTAAGTCAACGCTTTCTCTCTCTCTCTCTCTCACCTTCTCTCACTCCCTCTCCCTCTCCCTCCCTCCCTCCCTCCGGTTCGCTAATATACTTCCTAAATGAACGCAGTCAGAGTGGACAACAAAAGAGGGAGAAGAAGGAGGAGGAGAAGAAGAAGAAGGAGAAGGAGGAGGAGGAGAAGCAGGAAGAAGCGAGCGAGGCAAGGAGCGAAGAAGCGGAGCGGTCAGGCGGCCATGCGGGTCACTGCTGCTAGAGCAATTACCTCGTCCAAGTGCAGAGACGGCGCTGCCTTGCACGCACTCATCACTCATAGGCAGTCAGTCGCTCATCACTCACCGGCTCTTACACCTCTCTTTCTCTCTCTTTATCTGTCTCTCTCTTTCTCTTTGTCTGTCTCTCTCTCTCTTTCTCTCTCTTTATCTGGCTCTCTCTTTCTCTTTATCTGCTACCCCTGTCTCTCTTTCTCTGTCTCTTTCTCTTCGTCTTTTTCTCTTTCTCTGTCTCTCTTTCTCTCTCTTTATCTGTCTCTCTCTTTCTCTTTGTCTGTCTCTCTCTCTTTCTTTCTCTGTCTTTCTATTTATCTCTCTCTTTCTCTGTCTCTTTCTCCTCGTCTTTCTCTCTTTTTCTGTCTCTTTCTCCTCGTCTTTCTCTCTTTCTCTGTCTCTTTTTCTCTTTCTATTTTTCTTTCTCCTCTTCTTTTCTCTCTCTCTTTCCCTTCCTCTCTTCTTACCCTCTCCCTTCTCAACGCTATGGGCACGCGTGTATGACCTCTGAGAGCTGAATGGATACAGGAAATTATGAATATCCTACACTAAGTCAAAAGAAGATGATAGCAGCATTAATAATAATAATAATAATAATAATAATAATAATAATAATAATAAAAATAATAATAACAAGAACAATAATCATACGTAGTCATATGAGGAATCACTAGGCTCCATATGATACGGTATATATATAAATACATGTATTTATCTATAACCCGAGGCCCCTACACACACCTACCCATTAAAAACCACACCATACCTCACGGGGTAGTGGATTGGTGGGTGGGGGGTGGGGGTGGGGGGGGATCCTCACCTTCCTCCCTCGGGTTCGTCAGGCGTATCCAGCAGGACTCCTTCTAAGGAAGCTGAGGAACCGTGCTGAATCCCCTCGCGAGGGAGAGAATGAGGGAGGGAGGGAGGGAGGGAGAGAGGGAGGGATAGAATGAGGGAGGGAGGGAGGGAGGGAGAGAGGGAGGGATAGAATGAGAGAGGGAGGGAGGAGGGAGTAATAATCTTTAATGATAATGATCATTACTCTCATCATCCTAATGGAGATTAAATCCAGTAATTTAACTGTCATTTCTGAACTGAATTCGACCCGTGGACTGCGAAAAGTAGTAAACAATAGCAGCAAATAAAACACAACCCCCTCCCTTCCCCCACCCAGTAGAATATCCCTTTTTCCCATCAAAACTGACAGACAGACGCGCACGCTCGCTCGCTCGCACGCACGCACACACACACACACGCACGTGCACTAAATAAACGAAATAAAAAATAAACAAAACAACGCAATATACACATACCAAACCTTACAAAACAACAACCCACAACCACACATACACACAAAAAAAGATAAAAAAACAATGCTCCACGTAAACACACACACACACAAACAGAACGGAAAACAAAAATATTCCAACCATTCCCCCGAGCTTTCCTCCTCCCCCGCTCGGCCGCGATCTCGAACGCGTGGCACTCTGGCACTCGGGCACTCGTCGGCAACAACAGAATCGCCCGAGTGCCCCAGCGGCCGGAAATAGAGCCCGGAGGTCGCCCCCCCCTCTCCTCTCCCTCTCCTCCTCCTCCTTCTTCCCCCCTCTTCTTCCTCCCTTCCCCTTCTACTCCTTTCCCCTCCACCCTCCTCGTCCTCTTCCTATCCTCATCCCCTTCTCTCTACCCCTTTCCTTCCCCATCCCCTCTTATCCCTCCTATCCCTCTTTCTCATCCTATTCTTCTTCCATCTCCATCTCCATCTCCATCTCCATCCCTCTCCTCCCCCGACCTTCGATTCCCCTCCCCCCTCCCCTCCCTTTGGCATTCGGGGTTTCACAGCAGCGTTCTTGGGGCCTTGTGGCATCGTGTGGCATCGTGTGGCATCTCGTGGCACAATCCCCGGCCTGCTGATACCTGTGTGCGGTTGCAGGTGTGTGTGAGTGTATCTATGTATGTATGTATGTGGACGGGGTGTGAGGGGAAGGTACGAGGGGAAGGTGTGAAGAGGGTGTGTGAGGGAGGTGAGAGGGGAAGCTGTGAGGTTAAGAGAGTCAAGATGAAGAGGAGGATAACTCATGAACGACCAACACCAGTCGATATCCGCGATAGTGACGATAGGCAACAAAAAAAATAAATAAATAAATAAAAAAATAAATAAAACAATCCCAACGATAATAACAACAACAACAACAACCCCCACAAGAACAATAATAATAACAGTTACCATAGCAATAACAACAACAACCACCCACCACAAGACCGTCGACAAGGCCCAAATCGACCTCAAACGGCGCTCTGACTGCAGATAATAGGACATGAGCTTTCGCGGTGGCTTCATCACGCGGATTCAGCCAATGGATGGATGGATTCTGACACTGGACACACATTCTGACAATAAGGTGATTCTTGCACTAGAAGGATTCTCACAATAGAATGATTCTTACATTGGAGAGACCTTGGTGACGAATTCATTCTGACGTATCTATTTGTCTATGTGTCTATCTAGAGACAGATAGGAAGAGGGAGGAGGAGGAGGAGATGGGATGAGGAGGGAGAGGGGGAGCCAGAAAACAGAGAGGGAGAGGAAGAAGAAAAAGCGGGGAAAGCAAGGGGAACAAGGAGAGAAGAGAGGGGAAGGAATAGAAGAGGAGAGAAGACAGGGAAAGAGGAGAAGAAGAGAAGGGAGGAAAAGGAGAATAGAAGAGAAGAGAAGAGAGGAGAAGGAGAAGAGAACAAAGATGGTGGAAAAGAGAACAGAGGGGAAGGAGAAGGGAACAGAGGGGAAGGAGAATAGAACAGAGGGGAAGGAGGAGAGAAAAAAGGGGTGGAAAAGAGAAGAGAGGGGAAGGAGAAGAGAAGAGAGGGGAAGGAGTTGAGATGCAACAGCAGTCATTTCCCAATCCAATGCCTCCTCACCAACCAGTGCCACCCTCACTCTGGCCTCCTTTGGCACTGCCACGTGGCTTGCCGAGGGGGTGGGGGTGGGGGTGGGGGCGAGAGGAGAGGAATAGGAGGACGCGCTGAGGTGTCTGTGTACGTGTTTGTGTGTGTACGTGTGTGTACGTGTGTGTGTGTGTACGTGTGTGTGTGTGTGTGTGTGCGTGTGTGTGTGTGTGTGTGTGTGTGTGTGTGTGTGTGTGTGTGTGTGTGTGTGTGTGTGTGTGTGTGTGTGTGTGTGTGTGTGTGTGTGTGTGTGTGTGTGTGTGTGTGTGTGTGTGTGTGTGTGTGTGTGCGTGCGTGCGTGCGTGCGTGCGTGCGTGCGTGCGTGCGTGCGTGCGTGCGTGCGTGTGTGCGTGTGTGTGTGTGTGTGTGTGTGTGTGTGTGTGCGCGCATGTGTGTGTGCGCATGTGTGTGTGCGCATGTGAGTGTGCGTGTACATGTGTGTGAGTACGTTTAAGTATGTTTCTGATTTATATGTTTAACTGTGAGTATATACATTCAGACAAATTCAATGAACATTTGTAACTCCCACCATACACCCACTACCCCCCCTCTTCCACCCCGTCCCACAGGGGGTAATTACCGTAACGAGACTGCTATGGGTTTATCGTTAATTGCACTAGCCTTGTCCCACCGATTCCACACGCACAAATACACACATACACACACGCACATAAGTCCTTACAACACACACTTACACACACACACACACACACACACACACACACACACACACACACACTTGCGCGATTGCCTCACACACAACCTGGTAAAAGCCGAGAATTGAATAATATTCTTAACTGGAAGAAGAAATACGAAGAAGTTGATGTCGATCAATCAAACAGTTGTGAGAATGGTGATAACAGTGATAACAAGAGGCTAAGTAAATGGGTGGGAGGAGAAGAGAAGTTAACACCTGTTCGAGAGAATGAAAGGAATCCAAAAAATCAGTCATTATTTTTGTTTCTATTTCTTCTACTCCTCCTTCTCTTTCTTCTTCTTCTTCTTCTTCTTCTTCTTCTTCTTCTTCTTCTTCTTCTTCTTCTTCTTCTTCTTCTTCTTCTTCTTCTTCTTCTTCTTCTTCTTCTTCTTCTTCTTCTTCTTCTTCTTCTTCTTCTTCTTCTTCTTCTTCTTCTTCTTCTTCTTCTTCTTCTTCTTCTTCTTCTTCTTCTTCTTCTTCTTCTTCTTCTTCTTCTTCTTCTTCTTCTTCTTCTTCTTCTTCTTCTTCTTCTTCTTCTTCTTCTTCTTCTTCTTCTTCTTCTTCTTCTTCTTCTTCTTCTTCTTCTTCTTCTTCTTCTTCTTCTTCTTCTTCTTCTTCTTCTTCTTCTTCTTCTTCTTCTTCTTCTTCTTCTTCTTCTTCTTCTTCTTCTTCTTCTTCTTCTTCTTCTTCTTCTTCTTCTTCTTCTTCTTCTTCTTCTTCTTCTTCTTCTTCTTCTTCTTCTTCTTCTTCTTCTTCTTCTTCTTCTTCTTCTTCAAGGGATTGTTCGGCAAGGGGGAAGAGGGAGGGGGGGGGGTGCTTGCGTGACGGGACCTACTCAAACACAGAAGAGTTGGAGGAATGTGCGGCGCGTAGACGAGGAAGCGAGAGGCTAACACACACGCACGCACACATGAGAGAGAGAGAGAGAAAGAGAGAGACACGTGCACGCGAACACATATACACACATGCATATAGGCTACACAGAAACACCCACCTCTCTCTCTCTCTCTCTCTCTCTCTCTCTCTCTCTCTCTCTCTCTCTCTCTCTCTCTCTCTCTCTCTCTCCGTCTTTCTATCTTATTCTTGCTCTTCTCTTCTTCCTCTGTCTCTTCCTATTCTTCCTCCCCTCCTACACCACTCCGCCTCCCCCCTACCTACCTACCTACCTCCTTCCCCAACCCACTCCCCTACCCCAACCCCAACCCCGTTCTCACGTGAATTCAAAGAACGAATGCGACAAAACCCCCTGTAGTTAAGCATGATGGGAATGGGGGAGGGGGGTAGAAGGAGGGGGGGTGGGCGAAGTGAGGAGGGGGGGTAAAAGGAGAGGGAGGGTAGATGGTGGGGGGGAAAGGAAGAGGTGGAGGGGGGGAGAAGGAGGGGGAGGAGGTAGAGGAGGAGGAGGGGGAAGAAGGAGGAGGAGGGGAGGAAGGGGATTGTTCGGCAAGGGGGAAGAGGGAGGGGGGGGGGTGCTTGCGTGACGGGACCTACTCAAACACAGAAGAGTTGGAGGAATGTGCGGCGCGTAGACGAGGAAGCGAGAGGCTAACACACACGCACGCACACATGAGAGAGAGAGAGAGAAAGAGAGAGACACGTGCACGCGAACACATATACACACATGCATATAGGCTACACAGAAACACCCATCTCTCTCTCTCTCTCTCTCTCTCTCTCTCTCTCTCTCTCTCTCTCTCTCTCTCTCTCTCTCTCTCTCTCTCTCTCTCTCTCTCTCTCTCTCCGTCTTTCTATCTTATTCTTGCTCTTTCTCTTTCTCTTTCCCTCTGTCTCTTCCTATTCTCCCTCCCCTCCCTACACCACTCCGCCTCCCCCCTACCTACCTACCTCCTTCCCCAACCCCACTCCCCCACCCCAACCCGAACCCCAACCCCTACCCCCCACCCCCTCCCCAACACCAAAACGCACGCCAAGGCAAGGAAGGCAAGCGAGGAACGTTCATTGCAACGAAGTCAAGCGAAATCCATTTGCAACGAGAACCCAGTTAGGCTAGAGAGGGGGGAGGGGGAGGGGGTAGGGGTGGGAGGAAGAAAGGAAGGAGGTAGGGGATGAGGAGGTAGGGGGGAGGTAGAGGTGAGGGGAGGGAAGGGGAGGGGAGGAAGAAAGGAAGGAGGTAGGGGGTGGGATGGGGGGAGTGAGGAGAGGAAGAAGGGAGGATGGGGGTGGCAAATGAATGGGGTGGGAGGGGGTCGCTAGAGGGAAGAGGGGGGTGGGGAAAAAGAAGGAAGGAGGAAGGAGTAGGGGCAAACAGAAGGGGGAAGAGGAAAGGAGGCACGGCAAGGTAAGGGGGACGAGGGGGTAGAGGGGGGGGGGGTAAAGAAGGACATTTGCCATGTCCAAGTTATTCATTAACTTCCCCCCCTCCCCCCTTCTCCCTTGTACCCCCACTGGGTCGAAGTTAAAAGCTCATCCGCAACACGAAATTTGCTTAGAGAGAGAGAGAGAGAGAGAGAGAGAGAGAGAGAGAGAGAGAGAGAGAGAGAGAGAGAGAGAGAGAGAGAGAGAGAGAGAGAGAGAGAGAGAGAGGAGGCAAAAGAAAGAAACAAAAATCATTTAAAAGTAAAGTTATTGCAATGCCCTGCATCATAAAACACATCAGATCAATAAATAACCAACACATGCGTCACCCGGCTAAAACTGATAAATTACCCTACACCCCTCTACCTCACACACACACACACACACACACACATGTTCCACTTAGACATTTCGTTGTAATAAAATTGACAATAATAAAAGTTGATTATGATGATAATGACATAGTAACAATGATAATGATGATGATAATAATAATAACAACAACAATAATAAAAATGATAATAATAATAATAATAACATTGAGAGCAATGACACTAATAAGAACAATAAAATAAAACACTCACAATTGTAGAAACAAAGTCACCAACAACTAAAATACAAGAACAGTAACAAGGAAAGTCCCCCCCCCATCCCCCATCCCCCACCCCCCTCCACGCCAAAAAACAGGAAATTCAAGCCATCCCCTTCAAGCTAAACTGTAACGTATAGCCCTTCACAAGAACCGACAGAACCGCACCAGAACAGACATTTGCCGGCAAAGAAAGCTAGGTTGACAGACAGACAGACAGACAGACAGCCAAACAGACAGGCACAGACAAACTCAAATACGCACATTCAAACATACAGACACAGATATAGACACATACATACATACATACATACACACATACATACACACAGACAAACACACATACAGATGGTAACAGGATACCGCACCAGCTGTCCCACCCCCTCCTCCTCCTGTCTCTGTCGTCTCGCTGTTGCCCCAGTTGTTGCTGTTGTTGCCAGACGCTTTGCAACAGCCAAGCAACAGGAATTGCTCTCGTGGCTCATAACATATTTTGCGAGATTCATTTAGTTGTTTTTTTTTCTTCTGTCTCTCTCTCAAAAATATAAATCTCAAAAAAATAAAAAAAATAAAATAATAATAATAATTAATAAATCAATGAACGAATCATCTCGTAAAGATTTTTCTTGGGTTTATGGCGTCATGATTTTGATTCGATTACATACATTTGCATATCAATACGTGTATGTATGAATATACTGTGTTCGTGTGTGTGTGTTTCGTGTGTGTGTTCGTGTGTGTGTGTGTGTGTGTGTGTGTGTGTGTGTGTGTGTGTGTGTGTGTGTGTGTGTGTGTGTGTGTGTGTGTGTGTGTGTGTGTGTGTGAGTGTGTTTGTACATCTATATCACTTGCTGTAGCGCTCTCTTATCAAGAGGACAAGAGGAAATCAAGACTTGATTTCATTGAAGTTTCATATCATCGAAATGATTAATCTTATCAGAATTATCGTCACTGCCTATTTCAACACTATACATCCGCCCTTATCATAAACCTTGCACAATATCTGACAAAATATTACAAACAAAGCAAAGAATGAATCGTGGAAGAGGTTGAGGAAGTGGAAGTAGAAAAGGTGGAAGAGGTGGAGGAGGAGGAGGAAGTGGAGGAGGAGGAGGAGGAGGAGGAGGAGGAGGACGAAGAGGAAGAAGAAGAAGAAGAAGAAGAAGAAGAAAAAAAAAGAGGAAGAAAAAAAGATGGGCGTGTACTAATACCAGGAGTGCAAAAGTAGATTGCAAAAATATTGCAAAGTACTTCCTCTCTACTACTCATTCCTCGCTTTAAAAAGTAACAAAAAAAGAAGCAAAATACACATAACCCGCATCTGAGCATTTCTACCTGTTTGTTTATTTGTTAACTCCCTCAAAAATGGCCAAGTGAGTGAACAAGAAAAAACAAGAACAAAAAAAGATAAACAAAAATAGCAACAAAAAAAAATTCCCCATCAACGGAAATGACCAAAAAAAATGACCAAAAATGACCAAAATGAACAAAAATGAACACTATGAACAGCCTCCATCTCCATTTAACGCGACCATGAACACAGACCCGTAATGTATTCACAAACAGGAGAACAAACGCCATGTAGTTTCAATCCAGATTAGTGAAAATTCTAAACAAATAGATCTGAAAATTAAAACGTGGTCTGGTCCCAATAATGGACAGGAATTTATGCACATGTGTGTGTGTGTGTGTGTGTGTGTGTGTGTGTGTGTGTGTGTGTGTGTGTGTGTGTGTGTGTGTGTGTGTGTGTGTGTGTGTGTGTGTGTGTGTGTGTGTGTGTGTGTGTGTGTGTGCGTGTGTGTGTGTGTGTGCGTGTGTGTGTGTGTGTGTGTGTGTGTGTGTGTGTGTGTGTGTGTGTGTGTGTGTGTGTGTGTGTGTGTGTGTGTGTGTGTGTGTGTGTGTGCGTGTGTGTGTGTGTGTGTGTGTGTGTGTGTGTGTGTGTGTGTGTGTGTGTGTGTGTGCGTGTGCGTGTGCGTGTGCGTGTGCGTGTGCGTGTGCGTGTGCGTGTGCGTGTGCGTGTGCGTGTGCGTGTGCGTGTGCGTGTGCATGTGCGTGTACGTGTGCGTGTGCGTGTACGTGTGCGTGTGCGTATATACATGTACAAATCCATATGTATATATACATTTATAAAGACGCAAAAGTATGTACATACGTCCTAAGGTATATACATATCTGAATACACATGGAAGTATACACGCTTGCCCTCCTTCCACACCCAAACTTTCAAGAACAAGCTACATGCTAAAGTCTATCTCTCGGTACTTTACAGCATCTCATCTTACCTCGTTGTAGCCTATGATGGTGGGGCGGGATAGGAGAGAAGGAGAGTGAAAGAAAGGGAGAGAGGGAAGGAGGTGGAGGAGGGAGGGAGGGAGAGGGAAGATGATACAGAGAAGGAGAGGGAGAGGGAGAGGGAGAGAGAGAGAGAGAGAGAGAGAGAGAGAGAGAGAGAGAGAGAGAGAGAGAGAGAGAGAGAGAGAGAGAGAGAGAGAATAAAAAACAAAATAAAGAAAAATAAAGAGCAGAAGAAATAGATAAAAGCGAGAAACCGAAAGAAAAAAAAGAGAAGAAAGAGGAGATACTCTTCATAAAAAAAATAACATGAGAGAGAGAGAGAGAGACAACTAACTATAAAAAGGAACTATCTAAATCTAAATCTAAATCTAAATCTAAATATATATATATATATAAATATCTACATCAAAAAATACTCTAGCACTCTATTCTCGACCGGGACAAGCGCGGTTCTCCAAAACTAAAAAAAAAAAAATTATAATTACACAAAATCAATCTACGACCAAAAGATCATCTACAAGAATTCCATCTAAGGAGAGAGAGAAAAAACAAAAACAAAAAAAAACAAAGAAAATCCAAAAAAAAACATAATTATACATAATGAAAAAAAAAACTATTTAAAAAGAATATGTATATATGATATATAAATCAAATACATAAAAAAAAATATATATATCCTTAAAAAAATGGTTGCCAACATTTCCAAGCGCTCCAACACTAACCTCCCCAGGGCTGGTCACCGTCGCTCGTTGGCCCTGAAATCCCTGGCATTGGGTGGTCTCGCAACTGTGAACCTGGAGGCATTAGGGACCCGAATTAGTACCAGTTTAGGGCCTCGAACTCCCAACCAACTAAACCACTTTTCTCCACTGGGCCTCGAACGCCCAACTAACTACACTGGGGGAGCTATAGAAATAAGGGTCATCTGTTTTTTTTTTTTTTTTTTTTTACTGTCTATCTGGTTATCTATCTTTTTGGCTTATCTTTCTACTTCTTTCCATTATCTATCTGTCTGGCTGGCTACTTATTTCTGTCTATCCACAAGTCCTATTAATCAACTTATCTATACATCTATCTATCTATCTATCTATCTATCTATCTATATTTCTTTCTCTCTCTCTCTCTCTCCTTCTGACTCTCTCTATTCCCAATTAAATTATTACTATTTTAACCTACATTCATCCCTCTCCTTCCAATCGTTGAACGCTGATGTAGATGTAGATGACGTGAAATGTATGCTTCTTTAATTAAATAATAACAAAAACAACAACAAAGAAATGGGATACATTTATATAGGGAAGGACGAGTGAGTTAGTAAATAAGAATAATACCCATTTAGGAGTTTAGTGTATGGAGGTATCTATGACCAAAATATAGTCTTCAAAAAAAAGGGGGGGAGGGGGCAGGGAGCAGGGTGCAGAGGGAGTTTTATCTGTGGGGGGAAAACGGGTTAAGTAGAAGAGAAAAAAAACAACAACAAAATTTAGAATGAGAACCATAAGATTAGTGAGTTAATAAAACAACAAATATACTTCTCTTCGCCCTCAGTGAACCAATGGGGAGTATCCATACCACACAAACAAAAACAAACAAACAAAAGAAGAATCTCCCCACCCATGAACAGAGGGTATGAACACTACCGACTCACAGTACTCCGCCATAGCCTTCGTCTCCACCCCCCCTCCCCCTCCCCCTCCCCCTTCTCTCTCCCTCTCATCCCCCCTCCCACTCCCCCTTCTCTCTCCCTCTCAGCCCCCCTCCCTTCATCGTCTAAAATTTTATGAATATCTAAAATCAATGAAATCATATTGATGTCCGCCTTTTAAACAACCAACCGATACTTAAAGCCACCTGTGGAACCAACCCCATTTGTGCATGGTTCATGAAAGGACGCTATCAGGCATTAGGGTATAAAAACGAACGTAGATGAATACGTGTGTGTGTCTGTGTGTGTGTGTGTGTGTGTGTGTGTGTGTGTGTGTGTGTGTGTGTGTGTGTGTGTGTGTGTGTGTGTGTGTGTGTGTGTGTGTGTGTGAGTGAGTGAGTGAGTGAGTGAGTGAGTGAGTGAGTGAGTGAGTGAGTGAGTGAGTGAGTGAGTGAGTGAGTGAGTGAGCGAGTGAGTGCGTGAATGAGTGAGTGAGTGTATATGTGATAGAATTACAAAGGGACCTGAAGCACAGCAGAAGTGCGACGCAAGAGTACCCCGGCGCCCCCCGTCCAAAAAGCCCTTTCTTCGCCGGCCGTTTACCTGGAGTGTTCTCGTTGGCCTCAGCGAGCGGCCCCGGCGATGAAAGAGCCACAGGAAGTCCTTGGCACTCGGCACTCGGCACTCCCCGCCCCACGCCCCTAGCAACGCCGCTGCCATTGTGTACGACACCCGCGGCGTGGCTCACGGACGCTCCTGGCCGACCGACAGCTTTCCGCCCGCAATGCAAGTCGCCGCCGCCCGCCGCCCGCCGCCCGTCGCTCACTGTATCCGCCCGGTAGAGGAACGTCCCCTCCCCTCCCACCCCCTTCTCGTGCCCTCATGCCTACCGCTAGCTCTCCCCGTATGCAAACAAACGTGCAAATGATCCGTCAGATGAGGACGATACCAAGAAGTCAACTGATGATGAGGAAACAAGGGTGCTCATCACGTTACTACTACTCCGTTCTCTTCCTCTTTCCCCTCTTCCTCTCTCCTCTTCCATTCCCCCCTCTTAGTCCGGACTCCAGATGATTAGCTGGGACAATAAGCGGAACGAGAAAGAGAAAACATGACGAAAATGATAGAAATAAAAGGCGGAGGAAGGGAATGAAGAGAAGAAAAAACTAGGTGATAAATAAAAATAAAAAGATAACAAATGAAAGTACGAAAAAAGGAGAAAGACAGGAAGAAAGTGAGAAAATAAAATAAAAGAAAAACGATCAGGAAGAAGAGATAGAGAAAGAGGGACAGGAGGAAGTAAAAGAAGAGATAGAGAAAGAAGGAAAGAAGGAAAGGAGGAAGTAGAAGAGAAAGAGAAAGAAGGACAGGAGGAAGTAGAAGAAGAGATAGAAAAAGATGGACAGGAGGAAGTAGAAGAAGAGATAGAAAAAGATGGACAGGAGGAAGTAGAAGAAGAGATAGAAAAAGATGGACAGGAGGAAGTAGAAGAAGAGATAGAGAAAGAAGGAAAGGAGGAAGTAGAAGAAGAGATAGA
>BOPN01000182.1:387155-417155 GCA_017312705.2 Penaeus japonicus
TCGCGCGATCGGACGATAGACTATCGCCGAAGAGACGTTAGGGGAGGGGGAGATGAGGGAGGGGAGAGGGGAGAGGGAGGGGAAGGGGAATGGGGGAGGGAGGAGGGGGATGAGGGAGGGGTGGTCTCCCCTATCATTGAATCAAAGGAGAAAGAGGATGCGCGGACGGAGAAAAGGGAAGGGGGGAAGGAAGGAAGGAGAAAAGGCGGGGATGGAAGAGGGAATGGAGAGAAATGGTGAGAGGGCTGGGGGGGGGGGAGACGAGTAAGGAAGAATAAAAAGGGAGAGAGAAAGAAAGGAAGGAGTGGATAGTGAGTGAATCAAGAAGTAGAGAGGAGAAGAAATAAGAATAAAAAAGAAAGAGGAAAGAAGAGGGGAAAAGAAGGACAGAAGAAGAAGGACAGAGGGAGAAGGATTGAACATAAAACCCGTCCCCGCAGCGGGAAGCGACGCCCTCATACTGGCTCACGACGCCCACACAATTGCCGCATTTACGCCGCCATCCCTGAAATTACCAGGCACTGTGTCCCGCTGCCACCATCGCCGCCACCATCGAACCCTCCCCCTGTGTCTGCTACCCCCCCTCCCCTTCCCCATCCCCCTTCCCATTCCCACTTATACCCCTACTTCCCTCAGCCTCCTTTCCCCATCTTTCGAGTCGCTCTCCAACCCTTCCCCTTTTTTTAAGCAAGTTCGTGTTTCTTGTCTTGCTTCGAAGGAGAGGGAGGAGAAAGGGAGAAGACGAGAAGGAGAGAGGGTGAGGGAGAAGCGGAGAGGAGAGGGGAACGGGGAAGGGGTGAGTGAGAAGGGGAGAGGAGAGGGGAACGGGGAGGGGGTGAGGGAGAAGGGGAGAGGAGAGGGAAACGGGGAGGGGGTGAGGGAGAAGCGGAGAGGAGAGGGGAACGGGGAGGGGGTGAGGGAGTAAGAAGGGGAGAGGAGAGGGAAACGGAGAAGGAAAGAGGGAGAGGGGGAAGGGGTAGGTGTGGGTAAGGGGGCATGGGGTTATAGCCCTGGATGTCCTCTTTATAGACTATTTTGTGTCCTACGAGGCGAGTGATTACATTCTTCTTTTCTTATTTCTTGCTTCTCTCTCGCTCTCTCGCTCTTTCCCTCTCTCTTTCTTTCTCTCTCTCTCTGTCACTCTCACCGTCTCTTTCACTTTTTCCTTTACTTTCCTCATTTCCTCTTCTCCCCTCTCCCCCCCTCCTTTCCTCTCCCCTCCTTCATAAAAAAAGTACACCTCACACAATATTCCCTCTGTTATATAACTCTCAATTAAGCATGTGTTTCCCGTTATACAAACATCTGAAAAAAAATCATGAATATATATTTTTTTATATCCTTCAATACCTCCCTTGCCCTACCCCAATTGCCCAACACCCATCCTCCCTCCCCTCCCTTCCCCTCCCCCTCCCCTCCCCCCCCTCCTTTTACCCAAAGCTCAGCACAGCGTCAGCCTCAACACGTCAGTCTCAGCCACAAACAACCAGGTGGCAGGCGCCTTGGCGGAGCTGTCGGAGGGGGGGGGGGTGCATGTGGGGGGGGGGTGAGGTAAGAAGTGGAAGAGGAGGAGGACCTAGGTGGAGGAACAGGAATGAGGAAGAAGAGGAGCGGGACAGAGGGAAGGTGAGAGGGGGAAGGGAAAGAGGAAAAGGAGACGAGGAGAGAGAAGTGGAGGAAAGAATGAAGAAGGGAGAGAAGGAGTGGAGAGAAATAGACAAAGAGTTGGATAGAGTGAGACAAAGGGTTCGGAGAGGGGGGTGGGGTGGGGGAAGACATCACAGGGTGGTGGCGACAGTGAGTTTTTTTAATGAGTTACCCCGTCCAATCGTTGCCTATCATATGCCTTTCAAAAAAAGAAAAAAAAAATCTTCAGGAAGGACAAAATTGCAACAGGCTAATCTGCTACTATTATTCTCATTTTTTTCATTTATTGCATCTAGTGCCTATTTTGTATTCTTATTTTCTCATTGATTTGATCTAGCATCTCATCCAAGTTTAATCTAGTTTAGTATGTTATTCTTTTTAGTATTTTCGCATTTAACTGAATCATAAAGAGGTAACATCGAGAGAGAGGAAGAAAAATGAGAAAGAAAAAGAGAGAAAGAAAGAGAGAGAGAGAGATTGCTTGCTTGCTTGCTGACTTCGAGACGCGACAATAAATTATGCCATAGAATCTGCCAAGTTGCAACATTCAATTGATAACAATAATAGCCGTAAAACCCCCGTGCTTGCAAACAAACTGAACTGAATCACTACAGCGTCAGCAAGCGAGATCAGCACACGTGGCTGACATGCCGCTGACCCCACGGACTGCTGGCAAAACTATGCTAGTCATGTATCATCAGGCTGTTTCGAGTTCCTCCTTGCCCCCCCCTCCCCTCCCCCCCTCCTGCTGGGTGCTGAGATGGCCAAATTTATGTACATTAACGAGTTGGCCTTCTTACCCCCCCTCCCCCCCTCTCTCTTTCTCTTTCTCTCTCTCTCTCTTTCTCTCTCTCTTTCTTCCCCCCTCCCTTCCTCCCTGCCTCCCCTTCCTTCCCTCCCTCTAACTCCCTCACACCCTCTCTCTCTCTCTTTTCCCCCTTCCTCTCCCTCCCTCCTTCCCTCTTTCCCTCCCTCCCTCCCTATCCCCCCCAGAATCTTGAGGGTGCAGTTGCAACACAAAGACTCGTTACTCATGCATGGGGCTCGGCATGGAGGCAGGGGGTGGGGAGGGAGTGGAGAGAGGGGATGGGGAGAGATATGAGGGGGGTAGGAGGATGAGGGAAAGAAAAAGTGTGTGTGTGTATGAGAGAGAGAGAGAGAGAGAGAGAGAGAGAGAGAGAGAGAGAGAGAGAGAGAGAGAGAGAGAGAGAGAGAGAGAGAGAGAGAGACACACCGAGAACAACAAAGAAAGAGAAGGGAGGCAGGGAGAGGGTGGAGGGAGGGGGAGGGCACTGGGGTCGCCCAAGGAGCAGGCGGTGGGGCAAAAGGGCCTTGGACGCCGAGCATTTGGCTCAATGGCTCCCACGAAACCCAAACACTCGAGGGGCCCCGCCTAAACATCACTCGCCGGGGCAGCCAGGCAGGTGCCACCAAACACATACACGAACACACACAAACACACACACGCGCGGGTACAGCTATAATACACACACACACACACACACACACACACACACACACACACACACACACACACACACACACACACACACACACACACACACACACACACACACACACACACACACACACACACACACACACACACACACACACGCACACACACACGCACACACACACGCACACACGCACGCACACACGCACGCACACGGCTGACGGACGGCCCAAGGGCAAACGGATCTAGGCCAACCTATTACCAGCCGAAGATCTGACGTTTGTGTAAATCATTAACATCTGACATGTGTCTTGTACGTTTTCTTAGGGGACGAAGGGATGAGAGAGAAGAGAAAGGGGGAAAAAGGGGAAAAGGGGAAAAGGGGAAAAGGGGAGAGAGGGAAAAGAGGAGGGGGAGAGGAAGGAGGGAGGGAATAGGAGGAAAGGTAGGAGAGGAGAGGGAAGAGGGAGGGGAAGGGAGGAAAGGTAGGGAGGAGAAAAGGTAAGAGGATGGGGAAAGAAGGGAAGGCAGAAGAGGATGGGGAGAGAGAGAGAGAGTAGGTGGAGAGGAGTAATGGAGAAGGCGAAAAAAATTAACCTTCATTAAAAAAAAAAAAAAATCAAAGAAGGAAATGATAGACATGATCACCCAAGTAGTGATTGACTGTGTGTTGGGGTGGGGTGGGATGGGTGGATGGGGGGGGGCAGCGGGGACGTTATATATATACTCCAAGTCGTTATAATTACAAGTCCGTGGAGCAAGAAGTGCCTGGCGCGGCTGAGACCGACGAAGGAAAAAGCGCCATGACTGCCTTGGCATTTCCGGGTAGGCTGCTCCCCCCCCCCCCCCCCCCCCCCCCCCCCCCCCCCCCCCCCCCCCCCACCCCATCCCTCCTCCCTCCTACCCGCTCCCCTCCCTGATTCGCCCTAAGACCCTGTTCCCCCTCTCTCCATCCTGCCCTCCCCTTCCCCTTCCCCTCCCTCCTTCTGCCTCTCCCTACTCTATCTCCCCCTCATCCTCTCCCCCCCATCTCCGCCTCCCCATCTATCACTTTCCCCCTCTCCTCCTCCTCCCCCCCCACCCCCATCCTCCCCCCTAGAAGAAAGAGGAATGGCAAAGACGCGAGGAACTTAAGGAAGGCATGGCTTAAGTGTTCTTTCTTGCTTGAAAAAACAGTGTAGGCCTAGGCTAGGCTCTTGGCGAGATGTACTTCCGTTAATGTTTTTTTTTTGAGGGGGGAGGGAGGGGGAGTGCCGATTGCCATCTTTCTTTCGTCGCGTCTCTTTCATTTTCATTTTTTTTCTCTCTCTTCTTTCAAAACAAACACACACACACACACACACACACACACACACACACACACACACACACACACACACACACACACACACACACACACACACACACACACACTGTGCTCCGAGCCAAACTCATATGTTTAATTCTGGGACTCACCAAGCCAGTTTACCTGAGGACACCTACTGGGTGGGGTGGGATGGGGGGGGGGAGGAGAGGGGATGGGGTGAAGGAGCAAGGGAGGAGAGGAGGAGATAATAATAATAAGAAGAAGACGAAGGACAAGAAGAAGGAAAATGAGGAAAAGTGGAGGCAGGAAGGATGGAATGAGGAAACAGAGAAGGAGAAAGGAAAAAGAGAAGAGATGGATAAAGAAGAGGGTAAAGGGGACAGACACCCAATCCGACACCCTCCCCCCTTCCCCATCACCCAAAGCCTCCCACCCCTACTCGCTCGGGGTACCTGCCTGCCAATGACGTCAGCATCAGTGGGGAAATACCCTTTTCCTTTCCCCTCGCGACGACTCGTGCCAACCTATATTCATACTCGAATGTCAAGCTGCCAGACTGCCGGACTGCCAGACTGCTTGCCTCCTTGCTTAATAACTGGGTTTGCCTGCCTGCCTGCTTGCTTGCCTGCCTGCCTGCCTGTCTGTCCACCTATTACGCCAGGCGACCGATGTGTATGTGCTTGCCGTCCTGCCTGCGTTCCGGTTTTAATCCTCAGCCAGTCAGTAGCTTGTCCTCTTGTTGTCTATCTGTCTGTCTGTCTGTCTGCCTGCTTGCGTATGTGCTTCCTTATTTCCTTCCATGCTCGTTTGTTTGAGGGAAAGAGAAAGAGAAAGAGAAAGAAAAAGAAAAGGAAAGATAAGAAGAAAGAGACACAAGAAACAGAAACAGAAATAGAAAGGGAATAAAAGTAAAAAAAAATAAAAAAAAAATAGCGATAGAAAAAGAAAAAGAGTAAGAGAAAGAGAGAGAGTGGGAGCGCAAGGGAGAGAAAGATCACGCCACAGATCACCCCATCAATTTGGAAAAGCATCTTTCCTCTCGCTCACCTTGGACGCTTTCCTTGGCCGCCCGAACGTCCGCCCTCCAAAATAATCATATTACTGCGCAGGTCTTGATTTTTAGCGTCTCTTGTCTCACGGGGGGGGAGGGGGAGGGGGAGGGGGGAGGGGGAGAGGGGTAGGGGGAGGGTGATATGGGGGAGAGAGTGAGGGGAGGAGGAGGGTGATATGGGGGAGAGGGGGGTGGGGGAGGAGGGAGAGGGGTAAGGGGAGCGGGATATGGGGGTGACGGGGATAGGGGGAAAAGGAGGGGGAGGGGGGGAGGGGAGGGGAGAGGGGAGGGGGGATATGGAGGAGAGGGGAAGGGGGCGGAGGAGGGTGATATGTGGACAGGGATAGGGGGAGACACGTGCTGAGGGGAAAGGGGCGGAGGGGCGGAGGGGCGGAGGGGCGGAGGGGCGGAGGGGAAGGGGAAGGGAGAGGGAGAAGGAGGAATCGTGGCCAGTGGACCTTTGACCTCTTGAAGGGGAAGAAGGGTGGAGGAAGAAGAGGAAGGGTGCAGTGGGAGGGGTGGCGAGGGGAGGGAAGGGGATATGAGGAGGAGGATAATGGGGGATAGTGAAGAATGAGAAAAAAATAGGCTAAAAGAGGCAGGAAGGATAGGAGAAAGGATAGGAACCAGGGGGAGGGGAAGGACAAGGAGAGGAGGGGAGGAGAGGGGAGGAGGGAGTGAGGGACGGGAGGGGAGGGAGACACGGAGGGAAGGGAGGTAAGGAGGGAGGGGAGAGGAGAGGAGAGCATGTGATATAATGGGGCTAACTGCTTTTCCATCCCCATCGCTACCTCTCCCCTCCTCTTACCCCTCCGCTCACCCCGCTCTCCCCTCCTCTTACCCCTCCGCTCACCCCCCTCTCCCCTCATAGACACCCTCCTCTTACCCCTATCCTCACCCCCTCTCCCCTCCTAGACACCCTCCCTCCATCCCTCACCCCCCTCTCCCCTCCTAGACACCCTCCCTCCCTCAACTCCCTTCTCCTCTCCTCTTCTAGACGACCTTCCCCTGCCCACCCCCCCTCCCTCCTCCCCGGTTGCCACCTGCTACCGCCCGAAGACAGCATATTGCATCTACCTTCTGCTATTGCCAACTAGAAGTCATCCTGGCCTCAGAGCAATGCATGCAACTCGATAAGCTTGTGTAATATCAGCGTGATTTCAAACGTTTCCGAGTATTTTTATTATATTTTTTAAATTCATATCTTTTGCTATTTACGCATATACGCCAAACGTTTCCTACTATCTTTTATCTGATCATTTCATTGCATCTATCTATATACGTCAAACATTTTCTAATTTAATTGTTTTCATAATTTTATTTTAGTTATTTGTATATACGTGTATCAAAACGTTTCGATATAGGCCTAGGTCCGAGCATGATGATTAGGCCTAAGTAATATACCTGTCATGTTCTTTTATAACAAGTGACTAGTCACTCTTGCAATGCCACAGATAACCAGAAATACATGAACGAATGCACGAATCTAACAATAATAATATTAACAAACACGAACACGTAAACATTCAACATCAAAGACTAAAGAAAATAGGAAAATATGAACAAAAACAACTTGAATATGTAACAGAGTGCAACATCATCGTCCTTAAAAGAACAACCAATGCATTACATTCACACAAAGCGAAAGCACGAACCGATTCAAGCATAGAGGAAATGTATCATAAATGTATTTAATTATTAACACAGACATACAGACAGAAACACAGACACACACACACAGACACAGACACAGACACATACACACAAACGCATACACGCATGACGGTGTTATCTCGTTAGCTTTCACTTAAGGTCACGATTACAGACATAAATTCTAGCCATTCAAACCTATAAACACCTAAACTCTTTCCAGACCAAACCCCCTAAACTGACGCCCACAAGCGACCTCCTCACGCCCGCACCCGACCCGCAGACCCGACTGACCGCGGATCTCGGAACGACCGACGTCCGACGCAGCGCCGCCACCGCCGCCGCCGTCACCGCCGCCGCCGCCACCACCGCCGCCGCCGCCATATCGCCGCTCCTCCCTGCAACTCGCCGCCACGCAAATCATCGCTAAATTCCCTCCCTACCATGCAAGCATCTCTAGCAACAATCACCACTACCCTTACCCTATCCCTATCCCTATCCCCCTCCACCACAAGAACCTGCAACTTGCGACCAACGGCCTGGCAATCTCCGCGGCTTCGGCAACGTAACAAGCGTCTTCACTTACGAACGAACGCACGTGCCTTCGCAAAGGACGAACGGCGTGAGTGCGCTCTCCGTCCTCCGTGTCATGGCGCAGAAAACATGCAGCGTTGTGCAATGACCATGCACGGATTATGTTGGCAAAACGGAGGTAATAGCGGGGATTGTGAGGGTTCTCGGATATTATGATTTTTAAATTTTAATAAAATTAAAGGCAAGGACAATTACAGCGTAATTACATGTACGACAATAATGTAAGTCATGATAACAAATAACAATAATAATAATAATAATAATAATAATAATAATAATAACAACAATACCACTGCGAACAACAAAAAACTAAAATAATAATGAAAATAAATCACCAATATAACTGTAAAAATAGTAGTAGTACTAATGAGAATAATAATCATTATTACGATACTATTATTATCATCACAATTATTATTAACATATCATTATTCATATTACCTTTATTATAATCATTGTATAATTACTATCATCATCATTCTTTTTATCACCACTATCATTATCATCATCAATATTACTATCATTATTATCCTTTCCATTACAAAAATAAATAAATAAATAAATAAATAAATAAATCATAAAAAACAACTCCACAAAAATAAATTTCAACACACCTGCTAATCAAATAATTAACGTCGGCGATATGATTACAATTCCAAAAAAAACAAAAGTATTAACAAATAACATTAGTAAAGAGCAGAGCAGTTTTATTAGAGCCTTCCGTAGTAATTATATTAATGTAGGCCTACTCTCATCAATATTAATGCGGCTGCAATATCATATATAATGTCGTGTTGCCATCTGTTTTACGATAATTCATTTCATAATCACTATTACTGCATCAAAAAAAAATACATATTTTTTTTCAGTTAGTAAACAATGCTGATCTGTTATATTATGCGTAGCCTCATAAATATTTAGTAGTAGTATTACTATTATCATCATTAGTACTATTATTATCAATATCGTTGTTATTATAGGTATAATAATGACGATGATGGAATTAAAAACAACAACAATAATAATAATAGTAATAATTATAATATTTACAATAATAATAATAGTACTATAAACAATAATTATAATAAAACTAACAGTAACAAAAACAATAGTAATAATAATAACAATAGAGTCAATAACAATAACAATAATAATATCCGCAAAAATACTATGACTACTACTCCTAATAAATCGGATAATAACGGTATCGATAAAATAATAATAATAATAATAATAATAATAATAATAATAATAATAATAATAATAATAATCAGTAATAATAATATTATTACTATTAATAACAATAAGAGTAATATTATTATCACTATTAGTAAAAATAACAGTAATAAGAATATTATTACTATTAATAACAATAATAGTAACATCAATGATATAATGCCGATGATAATAACAATAGTAATGCCATCATAAAAAAATAAATACTAAATAAAAACAAAATCAACAAAAGCGAAATAACAATCAATTCAACAATATCAAAACACCAACCCCAACAATCGCCATCGCCAGCAGCAACAACTCGCAACACACAACTCGCAACTCGCAACTCGCAACTCCCACTCGCCGCCGCGCTGTAGCGTCCGCCTCCCGCCGGCTGTCACTTAGCCAGTGTGCGCGTCCCATTGAAATCCCTGCGAATCTCAAGGACCTGTGACACGGTTCTCCCACACATCGCTTTACGCATCATTTCTACACCCTCCCTCATCCTCTTCTGTATTCCTTTCTCCCCCTCTTCTCTTCTCTTCTCTTCTCTTCTCCTCTCCTCTCTTCTCTCATCTCATCCCTCTCTCCTCCTCTCATCTCCTCTCCTCTCCTCTCATCTCATCCCTCTCTCCTCCTCTCATCTCATCCCTCTCTCCTCCTCTCCTCTCGTCTCCTCCCTCTCCTCCTCTCATCTCATCCCATCCCTCTCTCCTCCTCTCATCTCATCCCTCTCTCCTCCTCTCCTCCTCATCTCATCTCATCGCTCTCTCCTCCTCTCATCTTCTCTCTTCTCTAATCTCATCCCTCTCTCCTCTCCTCTCCTCTCCTCTCCTCTCTTCTCTCATCTCATCCCCCTCTCCTCTTCTCCTCTCGTCTCCTCTCCTCTCCTCTTCTCATCTCATCCCTCTCTCTCTCTCCCTCATAATATCCTCGTTTTCCTGTCGTTTTCCCACAGCCACCGACGGATAAGGGGAGAGGAAGAATAAGTGGTAATGTCGTCGTCGCCAGGCCACCCTCGACGATGGGAAGTGTTGGGGGAGGGGGAGGGGGAGGGGGAGGGGCGAGAGGGAGAGGGAGAGGGAGAGGTTGAGGGAGAAGGGGAGGGGATGGGAGAGAGAGAGAGAGAGAGGGAGATGGAGAAGGAGGGGGAGAGATGGAGGGAGAGGGAGAGGGGAGAGGGGAGAGGGGAGAGGAGAGAGGGAGAGGAAGGAGTAGGAGAGGGGAGAGGGGAGAGGGGAGAGGAAAGAGAGGGCGAAGGGACTTATGGCAGATAAGGGGGAAGGAGGGGATTCCCGGTAGCCCCCTGGTCGCCGCCACTGGTCCCACGGTAAAACGGTTGCCAATATTACCTGTCGAAGCTATTCAGGTTTTCATAACGCCGCTCCTTTCCGACCTTCCGAGGATAGGACGCACCATTACCTACCTCCTCCCCTCCCCTACCCCCCTTTCACCCTCCCCTACCCCACTTCACCCTCCCCCCCCTCCCTCCTTTCCATTCCCAACCTCCTCCCTATTCTCCTTTTCCTCCTCTCTGAACCCGTGCTTTCTTATCCCCCTTCCCCCTGCCCCCTACCACCGCCTCCTCTTCTTTCTCCTCCTCCTTCCTTCCAAGACCTTCCTCGAAGCCACAGTCACCCCCCACCCCCCACCTCCCCGCCGCCGCAACGGGCCACTCAATCGCACGTGGAACCGATTCCCCGTGCCCTCCCTTCCTCTCGCCTCGCCCGCGACCCGATACCCGCTTCGACGATACCCGCTTCGACGATACCCGCAGGAACTCAAGGGCGTGCAGGACCTCGAATGAGAGAGAGAGAGAGAGAGAGAGAGGATAGCGGCAAGGTGCTTCCTGCGGGTAAGGTGTACATAAGGTGTACACAGTAGCGACACCGGGAAGGGGGTATGGCCAGTGGTGAGACCGGGGCAACACCCTCCCAGTAACGAGACCAGGTAATGTTTCCACCCCCCCCCCCCCAGTAACGAAGGCGAGCAAAGCGCTCTCCAACAGTGAGACCGGGGCAAGGTATCGCTGTATATACCGAAGCGGGCAAGGTGTTCCAAAATAGCGAAATCGGGCAAGACGCCCCGGCAAGGTGTTCCCAGTAGCGGGGGTCGAACGGTCGAACGGGCGGACGGGCGGGCGAGCGGGCGACGGACGGACGGGCGAACGTTGTGCGAGTCCCCATTTAAACGGCGGTCGCTCCCTCGCCCGTTTGCCCGCTCGCCTGCCCGTCTCTGCGCCCTGTAACGGCCGCCGCCTCCCGCCTTTTGTTGTCCTGCCCGCCAACTCCTGCGCCCGCGAGGGAGGCCGTTTTAAAAAGCTCTCGGGACAACCTCAGCGGCGGCAGAGAGGGAGAGGGAGAGGGAGAGGGAGAGGGAGAGGGAGAGAGAGTAAATAATTAAATATCTCCTTCTCAACGACAATGAGAGAAAAATGGTAATGACGGAAAATAAAAGGAATTAAATCTCTCCTTTCAACAGCAACGAGAGAAGAAAAATAATGAGATCTTCCATGTTGCATGCGCCATGAGGTTAGTTCTATCTATCTATCTATCTGTCTGTCTGTTGACGCGCTTCTTTCACCAAGCCTTCTCTTTGGGAACCACGCTTTCTATCTACCAAAATATACACGGACGGAATATAATGAACATGAAATGATAGTTTAATAATGAGACCCTTCACAGCCACATTCTCAATAAATAAATAAAATGGAAACCACGCGACGGCCGTGATAACAAGAGTCACGTCATCGCCATTCCGACATGACACAAACAAAACAAACAAAAGCGCATCGGGACGGATGATTCTAACGAGGGGTTAACACTTGAAGAAGCAACCCCAACCCCCCACCATGAATGACATGGGAAAAAAGCGATTCGCCAATCCCCACGGCGGCGTCGAAGGAACCCCAAGGGGGAGTAGGAGGAGGAGGAGGAGGGGGAGGGGGAGGCCCTTTAAACCCCGAAATCGCCGAACGGTTCCCATGACAACCTGTCGCGCCACGCAAGGAATGCCGGCTTGTTCGGACGCCGCCGCCGCCGCCGCCGCCGCCGTCGCCGCTCTTTTGCAAATCGCGCAGTACTCACGGCTGTAATTGCGCTCCCTCCCCCTTCCTTCAAGCCCCCCCTCCCCCTCCCTCTGGATCGAACGAGGGCACTGGACTCTAAACTGCGACGCAAACAAGCAAGCAAGCAAGTGAGCGAGCGCGTGTATTCCTCCCTTTCCTTCCTACGCCAATATCCTCCCTGGCCTTCCCCTTCCCCTTCCCCCTGCCCCTCCCCCTCCTCCGACCTCCCTCTCCCCCACCCTCCTCCCCCATTCTGCAGTGTTTGCTTGGCGTCCATAAGCATGTTTTATTGCATCCACTTGGCGGAAGTCGGAATGCGTGGAATCCCGGGGCTTTTCTGCCTTCGTTGGCGCTCGCGGGAGACCGCCTTGGACCGGGCCGGCGTCGTCAGGTTGGCCGGCCGCTCATAACTGACATTAGCGTGACTGCGGGGGGAGGGGGCACAGGGGAGGAGGAGGGAATAGGGAGAAAGAGGGAAAGGGGAGGGGAGACAGGAGTGTGTGTGTGAGTAGGGGGGGGGATGGGGAGAGGGCAGGAGGGGGGGGGGAGGGAGGGAGGGGCAGAACCCTGACACAGGTTCGGATTCGGTTGAGTTGTCTCGTCTCTGAACTTTTGCCAGCCAGCAAGCAAGCTCCGAATCGATCTTGCCTGAAGGTTACGCGCGCTCAGAGTGACAAAAGAATTCGTGATTTCGCCGGAATTCGAACTATGCGCGCACATTGCTTCCCAGTCTTACACCGCCGCCGCCTTCGCCGTCGCCTTCGCCGTCGCCGTCGCCGTCGCCACCGCCACCGCCGCCGACTCGTGCAATACGCGTTGTTGTTGTTCTTCGCACGCCCCGACGCATGTAGCACCCGCCCTTCAGACGGTGTGGCGAGGGCGCACGTTTAACCAATCAACTGTTACCACACCCGACATAACCGTCCAATACCCCCCAATCAATTCCCTCACTCTTAAATCCCCCCCCTTCCCCCTCCCCTTCCCCCTTCCTCACCCCGCCCCTTCATTAACCCACCCACCTAAACTAGTGACGCATAATACGATGCAGTTAAGCCAGGTGGGGGAGCTAAACAACGGCGGAGGGAGAGGGAGAGGGAGAGGGAGAGGGAGAATGAGAGGGAGAGGGAGAGGGAGAGGGAGAGGGAGAGGGAGAGGGAGAGGGAGAGGGAGAGAGAGAGAGAGAGAGAGAGAGAGAGAGAGAGAGAGAGAGAGAGAGAGAGAGAGAGAGAGAGACAAAGCGAGAGAGAGAGAGAGAGACAAAGAGAGAGAGAGAGAGAGAGAGAAACAAAGAGACAGAGCGAGACCAGCGCAAGTGTTTATCCATTAGCCAAGCCAGAGCGGTGCACGGTTGCGTCACCGGCATCCTTGACTGGTACATGAGCGGCGGCAACACGGACCCGACCCCGCTACCCGCCGCGACACACCGCCGCTACCCTCCTGGCCGCCGCCGCTCGCCCTCGCCCTCGCCCTCACCCGCTGCAGTCGCTCTCTAGACTTCGGCGAATTATCAATGAGCGACGTCCTTGAGGAATTGACGAGAGAGACAACGCCGTGTGATTCATACACACTCTCTCTCGCCAGCGTTTCCGCGCCACCGGACACCGTGATCTCGCTCGCTCGCTCGCTGGCTCGCTGGCTCTCATCCCGGCCGCCGCTCTCGCTCAACGCCCGCGGGACACGCACGCACCCGCCCGCTAAGTCGTCGCTGGCTTTCGAAGCTATTAATTCAACTCTCCTTCGTCCTTTCAGAAGTAAGTAAATATGTAGCGATCGGTGACGGAGGGATTTCAATTCCTTCGCAGACGCGAGAGATCGTTCCCGAGGACTCAGCGAAGTCGCGCGGACGGCTCGCCAGTCCCCGAGTCATCGACATCGCGTCGCGGCCGATATTTCTCTCTTCCTTATCATCAAGATCTTCCTCTTTCTCCCCTTCACCCCTTTCCTCCCCATCCCCCTTCCCCTTCAACCCATTGCCCTTCAGATGACACCCAGCTCCTCACCCTTAACCCCTTCCCCCTTCCCCGCTACACCTTAATCACCTTCGCGTATACCTGACCGCCCTGGCTAAACCGCTACATGACCATCATCCCCGCTAAACCTAGCATGACACCGCTACTTACCCGTTGCCGAATCGGGAAACGTCATCCCTTCTCGAACTCGCTCCACACACGAATAAAAACAAAGGCAACTCGACAGCTATATGTAGCCACGACGCGCTTTTTGCGATGGACTATGACCGAGGCTATTTTCCTTCCTTCCTTCGACCAAAGCTTTATTCCTTCTTCTCTCCACTGCCACTCAGTGACAAAACGTATTTTCCGATAAACCAAGACCGCCGCTAGATTCCTACCTTTTTAAAAAAATGTCCGCTCGTTCCTCAGCGACAAAACGCTAACTAGACCTAGACCAACACTACCTACCTACCTACTTTTCCTCCGTTCGCTCCTACCTTATCCCCTAACCTTTCCGCTACACTCGAAGCAACCAAAATCCATCCCCTTACTACTACCTTCCAACGCCCTCTCCGTGTCCGCTACACTTCAGCAACAAAGCGCTCTCAATCCTTCGCTACCTTCCTCCCACCCCGACGACGCAAGCTCCATTCCCTTCCTCAGACGCTACTTTATCGCTACTTACTCTCTCCGTCAATAGCCTCTATCGTACTTCCGGTTGGATACGATCGGCCCGCCCGCACGCCCACCCGCCTGCCATATGATCCCACACGCGGGGAGAATAACATGAATAATTTGGTGAGATAACTTTTTTTTTCTTTACTTTTTTTTCCTTTTTTTACGGGGAAGGAGGGGGTGGTTGTGTATAGTTCTTTTTTTTTTTTTTATTGTGATTCCTTAGAGGTGGTGTTATTTTGTATCATTGTTTTTTATTGCTATTATTATCAATAACCTTATCATTTACTATTCCTATTTCCTCATCACGATCATGTCATCATTGTTATCGTTGTCATTATTATAATTACTATGTACAAAAAATGAGACTGAATATCTTCATAATTAAAAATATCTAAGTGATAAAAACTAATACTAAAAACAATTTAATCAATTCACATTAACAAAAAATATACCCTTATCAGTAAAACATTCATAACAATAACAAAACAACAACATATCAACAATCATGATGACTAGCATATAATAATAATAATAATAATAATAATAATAATAAAAATAAAATAATAATAATTAAAACAACAAAACGTTAAGAAAAAAGTAATAATTACGATAATATAATCACTATTACTACCTCTACTATCATGAGTCATATATAAATCATAACAAAAAACACTAAACATAATAATAATAATAACACTAATAATAAAAATAATAATAACAATAATAATAATAACGATAATAATAATATTAATAATAACAATAATAATAATAACGATAATAATAATAATAATAATAATAACAATAATAATAATAACAACAATAATAATAATCGAGAAAGGCCATCACCTGCTGACCAACCCCTCCACCTACCCCCCACCCCCCTACCAACAGCCGGACCTGGCAACGACTATCTAGGTTTCCCGGTAGCCCCGTAGACTAGATAGCAGGTAGACACACGGCGGTCAAGGGGCTACCAGTCTACCACTGTCACCTTCGCCGACACCACCAATCTACCGACGAAATCTACCTACGTAGGCCTAATCTACTAACAAAATCTACCGGTCGATGCCACCCAGGGATAGGAATTACGTAAATGATTGTGTTTGTTTGTGTTTGTTTGTTTGTGTGTGTGTGTGTTTGTGTGTGTGTGTGTGTATATGTGTGTGCGTATACATGCGTGTGTGTATCTTAGCCCATTTATGCATATATAATATAAATAAAATATGGACACCCCGACACCTCGTATTATGCAATCAAACGCTCGCAATAAAAATAAAACCGAAAAAAAAACATATTGAATAAAGATCATTATTTCTGTTTTTGTTTGCCGTTTCTTACGACGGTGATGCGAGGTCTTCTCCGCCGCGGCGTGCTAACAGGATTACCATTGAAAGTATGCAAATTAGGAATAAGTGCGTGTGCGTTTGTTAGTTGCGTGCATGTGATTGTTGCTTCTGCGTATGCCCGCGCGCGTGTGTGTTTATAAAAGGGGTGTGTATAATAGAAATAATGTTTCCTGCGCTGCCGATTGTATAAGTTTGAAATATTACATAATTCGTAATTTTGAAATGTTGCCAATTTTACGAGGTTGGCGTGGGGTGGGGAGGGAGGGGAACAGCAAGACTATGTAAGCAAGATGTAAACTTAAGGTACCTACACAGGCTACCTTATGTACCCAACATACCATACATAAGCTAGGCAATATTCCATACACAGCTACTCAACATATCCTACACAGACTATCCAACATACAAAGACTATGCAACATACCCTACACCGACGACCCAACATACCAAGCACAGGCTACGCAACATACCCAATATACCCTATATAAGTAAACACATCAAACACAAACATTTTACCGTCGGATCACATTTACACGGAAAACACATAAAACAAATATTTTAAACATAGCGCAAAAAACACCAATACATACGGTTGTAATATATATATATATATATCTATCTATATATATATATATATATATATATATATATATATATATATATATATATATATACATATATATATATATATATATATCTTTTTCTCCATCTGTTCAACAGGCGGTGAATTATCTCCGCCTGTGCCCACCATTAATCTTGGATTATGATTATGCTGATAAGATCGGAGTGTAAAATGAAAAGTGAATAAAGACTTAAAAAACAAAACATCACGAGGAATATTATCAGCTTATTTTGTGGCAGGAATAACAGCTGTTGTAACAAGTGTACGAGTAGTAATAATAATAATAATAATAATAATAATAATAATAATAATAATAATAATAATAGTAATTAGAACGAAAACAATCGGGAAAATAGACGTATTATCTATCTTCTTATTCCTTATCTGTGTTATTGGTCTTCGTATTATTACTGTTATGATCGTCACGGGTTAATATATCAATAACTTCAACTGCCAATGTATGAAAAATAATAATGACATTGATAATAATAAAAAATCATACTAGTAATAATATAATTTAAATTGTTGTACCTTTGTAGGGGTCACTAGGCTGACCTACCCTCAGCACCATCCGCGTCCCTTGACCTCGTGACCTGGGGGGAAGGGGGGGGGTGAACCGCTCTTCTCCCCGTCTCCCAACCTCTCTCTCTTCCACCCACTCTCACCAATTCCCTCCATCTATCTCTCTGCCCTTCTTTACCCTTACGTACTTTACCCTTCACTCCCTTCTTCCTTCTCTCTCCCTTATTCCCACTTTTCTCCCCCCCAACTCACTCCATCCTTCGCCTTCTCTTATCCCCTCCCTCACTCCCCCCTCTCTTACCCCCCCTTTCTTCTCCCTAAGCAACTCCACCCAACCCCCTTCCCACCTTTTCCCTCCACCCCTCCCTCCCCCTCCCCTCCCTCACTCCCACTTTTCCCTCCACTCATCCCTCCCTCCTCTCCTCCCCCTACCCTCCTACACACACGCCCGTACCACCTGTAAGCAGTTTTTATCAAACGGTCCATCACTGGCGAGGTAGACCGTTTGGGCGAATGGGCGTGTGTGTGCGTGAGTGTCTGTGTTGGAGGTGGGGAGGGGGGGGGGTGTCCGTGGGTAAGGAGGGTGTGGATGAGGCGGTTACAAACATATTTTTTTGGTGTGTATATGTTTGTGTGTGTTTTAAGATAGATAGATAGATAGATAGAGAGAGAGAGAGAGAGAGAGAGAGAGAGAGAGAGAGAGAGAGAGAGAGAGAGAGAGAGAGAGAGAGAGAGAGAGAGAGAGAAAGTGAGTATGTTATATTATGTGATCGAGTATGAGATTGAGTGTGCGTTACCCATGTACGTGAGCTGTATATATGTAAACGTGCTCCGAGGTGGATGGGCGTGTGTGAGGGCAACCAGATATAGCCATATTCTCCACACGAGGGCGTCATCGCGGGCGGTTTAGATCAAGAAAGCGGAAAACACTCGCCTTTCGCCCTATCCCCCCCCTTCCTCCCTACTCCATCTCCTCCCCCCCCTACCAGATGACTCAGATAACCACCCCCATCCCTCTCCCTCTCCTCCCCCCCTCCTTGCTTATCGGACTGTCATCTCTAACTGTTTATTTCGGTCTCGGTTCATTTCCATAATTTAGAGAGGGGGAAAGAGAGAGAGAGAGAGAGAGAGAGAGAGAGAGAGAGAGAGAGAGAGAGAGAGAGAGAGAGAGAGAGAGAGAGAGAGAAAAATGAAAAAATGAAAAAAAAAAAAAAAAACGAACAAAAGGGAGATAACACATCATCATTTTTGCAACAAAACGCGGAGGGTGATTACAAATTACGCTTGTTCTACAGGCATATTTGTCTTAAAAGAAGAAAAAAAAAAACAGCCAAATTTAGGCCCACATATAAACCTAAAAAAAAAAAAACAGGGCGATAAATGACTCCCGACACCCCTCCCCCCCACCCCCATTCTTACCCAGTCAATCACCCACGTTACTATTAACTATCTCGATTATATATATTTTTTATTATATATCAATTAAGATAAAAAAGAAAACAAAATCCCAGGGTTGTCCGTAGCAGGTGGTGCGAGGGTAGGGGAAGGGGTGAGGGAGTGAGGGGGAGGGGGGGGAGACTCCCCGCGAGGTGCTTTGTAGTGTCGAGTGAGAGTAGCAGGTGGTACACTTTGACCCCCAGCCCCCCCCCCCCTTGGTCTGCCTTCTCCCATCTCCCTCTCCCCCCTAACCCCTCCATCTCCCTTAACCCCCTCTCCCCCCCTCTCACTTTCCCGCAACCCTTCCCCCCTCTCACTTTCCCGCAACCCTCCCCCCCTTTCCCTTTCCCCTGCCATTCCTTGCTGTCATTACTATACAATCGCCGCGTGATGGGACGATAAGCGAGCAATACAAATAATATGTAACAAATACGAGAGTCGCGTATCGGCAGTCACCACGCAATGCAACTGATCGCTCTTGGTCGGGGAGTCATCACACGAGGAGTCATCACACGAGGAGTCATCACACGCGGGCAGAAGAGATGAGAGATACGCGGGGGTTAGCATCACATCGGAGGGCGAATTAAGCGGGTTTTCATCACACAATACCTGGCCATACATCACATCACGGGTAAGAAGAATAGCGTCCGGTGAAATGTATACGCAAAGTCACCACGCAGGTTGCCGTCTATGGCCGCCATCTTTGGACACCATCCTTAGACACTATCCCCAAACACCATCCTCGATCACCACCCTAATACCACGACCTAGATCACGCCCTAAACAATTGCTCCTCCATCTTCCTTTCTTTTTACTTCTCTCTTCTCTTTGCTCCTTCCTTTCTCCTTCCTTCTCTTTCCTCTTTCCTCCTCTCTCCTCCTTCCTTCATTTCTCCTTCCTTCTCTTTCCTCCTTCCTCCTTCCTCCTCCTTCTCCCTGCGGGCCGCTACCAGAAGCGACGGCGGAGACGGCGATAGAGAATGAGAGAAAGAAAGAAAGAGACAAATAAAGAAAGAGAGAAATAAAAAAAAGAAAGAGAACGAGAAAGAGAGAGAGAGACAACGACCGCGCTCGGATAATGAGGAGGATGAGAGCGTCCAACATGCAGGGAGGGAAGGATGACGATGCAATAGCGGGTTCAGGCGAAGGATACACGCGCCTGTTATCCAACGCCGCCGAGATCATGATAATCGGAGGAGTACAGGGACGTCTAGATGTTATCCTCCTTCATCTTCGAGATGGCAAAATAATCATTAAAAAGTTATGATATTAATAACTACTTTACCAATAATAATAAGAATAATGATTATAATAGTAGCAATAACATTATTATTATTTATCATCATTATTATCAAATATATATATAATATCAATAATAACAATAGCAACAGTAATAACAACAATAATACGAACGCGACTAAAAGCAAGCCGTATGCTTGGGACTCGATTTCAGATAAATAAACAGTCAGCTGACGTCTGCCTGCCATTCGCAAGAAAAAGAGAGAAATACAAAAAGAAAACAATAATACAAAAAAATCCAAATATAAATATAAATCGAGGTGAACATGCCGTTCCTCGTAGACATAATAAAGACAAGTCACACCACCGATGACTCAGACCGGAATGACGCAATACTTTAAAATGAAAACAAAAGCAAAGAGACGAAATATACGTTAAGAAAAATAATATTGGGAAAAAAAGAGGAGCAGCGGGCCTCGTCTGCTCTTTAACTTTTAATTGCAACAATGCGGTGCATGTTGAGCCCTTGAGTCCACTTTCCGGTAAACTTTGGCCTTTCAGAACCAGTCATGCAACCGAAGCGTGAGCGTCACGCCGATCCGAACATACCGGGCGGGGCGGCAGCGCAGAAAACGGCGGATATCTATTATTCTTTCTCGCTCTCTTTTTCCTACTCCTTCGGTGACATTTTATCCGCGAATTGCCTGTGACTCGGGCGCTCTCGTCGGCACGTAACGGCGGCAGATCTCCCGCCGCGACGCCAGTTATCCGACGCGTCTTCTTCCGCCGTCTCCGGCACCGGCGCTCCGGTGATCCGTCTCCGCCCGCGCCGGATATCCGAATTAGGGCCGATTCATTATTCCGCGCCGCTCCGGGTAATCTTTGTCCGTAGTTTCTCTATCTCTTTTTCTCTTTCTCTCTCTCTCTCTTTCTTTTTCTCTTTCTCTGTCTCCCCCCACTCACTCCAATAGACGGACGAACGGACAACCAGATATAACGAACGGACGGGAAAAACAGGACGACGGAAATCCAAATCTCTCTCTCTCTCTCTCTCTCTCTCTCTCTCTCTCTCTCTCTCTCTCTCTCTCTCTCTCTCTCTCTCTCTCTCTCTCTCTCTCTCTCTCTCCCCAAATCACTCCCGGAAAATCCCCAATCCAATTCAAACCGATAAATCCTAAAATAAAGAAGAAAAAGAAAAAAAAACACGAATATAAAAAGAAAGAAAAAATACACCATAACCTCCAGCGCCTTGCGGGAGCGGCACGACACCGCGCGAAGTCACCGAGCGTCACCTTCACCCAGCGATCTCGAGTGATAGTCGTCTTAAAAAAACACACATGGACCGGAGAAGAACCTTCGGAAAAATAACCCTTCAGCGTCACAACTCAGTAGAACCGCGAACCGCCACGACAAACCGAAAAAAAAGGGGGCGAACCTCTTGGATACGAATGCACGGTCGGCGTAGCGGTTCTTCCTTCATTTTATTATTATTTTTTTTTATATATTCGTTCTTCCTATCTTCCTTTTGTCAAGAATAAGTGATCGCTGAGAGACGAATGAGGCCCGACCGGCGGCGAAATTTTGCGAGATCTTGCGAGATTTCCGCGAGAGTCGTGCCGATCGGATTCCCAATCTCTCCCTAATCACTCCTAATCTGATCTGATTTTCATACAACCAACCTAATCATCGCAGGAAACTGAAACTCATTCTATACTAGTAAAAAAAAAAAATCCATCATTTTCAGAGCGCTTCCGAGCTGCTTGAATTGACGCAAGCCATCGCGCTCGAAGTTGCTCGCCAAAATGCAACTTGCAAGACGAGAGGAGACGTCAACAACCGTTACTCGTAATCGCGATTCAAAAGAGAGAGAGGGAGAGGGAGAGAGAGGAGAGAAGAGAAGAGGACGAGGAGAACGAGGAGAAGAGGAGAAGAGAGAAGAGGAAGAGGAGAAGGAGAAAGATGAGGAGAAGGATGAGGAGGAGAAAGAGGAGGAGAAGAGAGAAGAGGAGGAGAAAGAGGAGGAGGAGGAAGAAGAAGAAGAAGAAGAAGAAGAAGAAGAAGAAGAAGAAGAAGAAGAAGAAGAAGAAGAAGAAGAAGAAGAAGAAGAAGAAGAAGAAGAAGAAGAAGAAGAAGAAGAAGAAGAAGAAGAAGAAGAAGAAGAAGAAGAAGAAGAAGAAGAAGAAGAAGAAGAAGAAGAAGAAGAAGAAGAAGAAGAAGAAGAAGAAGAAGAAGAAGAAGAAGAAGAAGAAGAAGAAGAAGAAGAAGAAGAAGAAGAAGAAGAAGAAGAAGAAGAAGAAGAAGAAGAAGAAGAAGAAGAAGAAGAAGAAGAAGAAGAAGAAGAAGAAGAAGAAGAAGAAGAAGAAGAAGAAGAAGAAGAAGAAGAAGAAGAAGAAGAAGAAGAAGAAGAAGAAGAAGAAGAAGAAGAAGAAGAAGAAGAAGAAGAAGAAGAAGAAGAAGAAGAAGAAGAAGAAGAAGAAGAAGAAGAAGAAGAAGAAGAAGAAGAAGAAGAAGAAGAAGAAGAAGAAGAAGAAGAAGAAGAAGAAGAAGAAGAAGAAGAAGAAGAAGAAGAAGAAGAAGAAGAAGAAGAAGAAGAAGAAGAAGAAGAAGAAGAAGAAGAAGAAGAAGAAGAAGAAGAAGAAGAAGAAGAAGAAGAAGAAGAAGAAGAAGAAGAAGAAGAAGAAGAAGAAGAAGAAGAAGAAGAAGAAGAAGAAGAAGAAGAAGAAGAAGAAGAAGAAGAAGAAGAAGAAGAAGAAGAAGAAGAAGAAGAAGAAGAAGAAGAAGAAGAAGAAGAAGAAGAAGAAGAAGAAGAAGAAGAAGAAGAAGAAGAAGAAGAAGAAGAAGAAGAAGAAGAAGAAGAAGAAGAAGAAGAAGAAGAAGAAGAAGAAGAAGAAGAAGAAGAAGAAGAAGAAGAAGAAGAAGAAGAAGAAGAAGAAGAAGAAGAAGAAGAAGAAGAAGAAGAAGAAGAAGAAGAAGAAGAAGAAGAAGAAGAAGAAGAAGAAGAAGAAGAAGAAGAAGAAGAAGAAGAAGAAGAAGAAGAAGAAGAAGAAGAAGAAGAAGAAGAAGAAGAAGAAGAAGAAGAAGAAGAAGAAGAAGAAGAAGAAGAAGAAGAAGAAGAAGAAGAAGAAGAAGAAGAAGAAGAAGAAGAAGAAGAAGAAGAAGAAGAAGAAGAAGAAGAAGAAGAAGAAGAAGAAGAAGAAGACTGATGCTTCTATTAATTAATCTAGCACGATATATATATATATATATATATATATATATATATATATATATATATATATATATATATATATATACGTGTGTTCCTTTTGTCCGTATTTTAAACTTTTATTAATAAATGCTGCCTATGATACTCCTAGTCATATCTGCTTCTATATCGAACTCCTATAATTCAACTTATAAATATATCCCCATTAGAATTTTCATTTTCCTTGTATTTCGAAATGCCTTTCATCTACCTCTTTATCTACTGCAACATATTGCTAGCCTTCCTTGCAACATGTCCGCGACGTGCACGTTATTTAAAATTCTTGCATCAAACAGATACATAGCCTATCTATACGGATGCAACAAAAGATAAATATAACAGAGAGAGAGAGAGAGAGAGAGAGAGAGAGAGAGAGAGAGAGAGAGAGAGAGAGAGAGAGAGAGAGAGAGAGAGAGAGAGAGAGAGAGAGAGAGAGAGAGAGATCAGAATAGAAGAAGGAAAATAAAGATAGAGAGAAAGAACGAGAGAGAGAGAGAGAATGAGAGAAAAAGATACACATGAACCTTGTTTCTTTCTTCACATTTTTTGCATAACCTTCTCCTCCCTGCCCCTTCCCACTTCATCCCCTCCTTCCCCCCGGCCCCTCCCCCACTCCCCAATCCAAGGATGTATCGAACTTCGGCATTACGTCACGACAAGTGGCTCATACACCAATCATACACGGCCATTCGAGCGACATCTGGCCGCTGTCTCTCTCTCTCTGTCCCTTCGAGGAGCCTGATATTCTGCCTCTTTCTCTCCCTCTCCCTCTCCCTCTCCCTCTCCCTCTCTCGTATTCATCGACTTGTAGTTGCATATTGAGCGATAATATCGGACTTTTCCTCAATTTATAAAACCGGGCCGTTGTCAGATCACTCCAGATATGGGACGGGAAGTGGAGGAAGAGGAAAAGAAGGAGGAGGAGGAGGAGGAGGAGGAGGAGGAGGAGGAGGAGGAGGAGGAGGAGGAGGAGGAGGAGGAGGAGGAGGAGGAGGAAGACGAAGAGGAGGAGGCGGAAGACGAAGAGGAAAAGGAGGAGGAGGATGAAGAGCAGAAGAAGAAAAAGAAGGGGAGACGGGAAACGAAGAAATCAGAGGCATAGAAGGTCTACAACAGAGAAGGAGGAGGAAGAGGCGGAGGAAGAGGAGGAGGAAGGAAAGGGGAAAAAGGCAAAAAGCCAGTGCCTAAGGGGGAAAACACTGAAGCACACATTAGTAACAAACTCTCAACTCGTGCGGTTGTATATAAATGTTTGACGGCAGAATTATGTTGCGTCAACTTTTAAGCGATTTGATTTCCGATCTGCATTAATAATTGCGTTTTCATTTTTTCTGCATCAAGAGGGCTGGGGGGGGAAGGAGGAGGAAGAGGAGGAGGAGAAGGAAGAGGAGGAGGAGGAGGAGGAGGAGGAGGAGGAGGAGGAGGAGGAGGAGGAGGAGGAGGAAGAAGAAGAGGAGGAAGAAGAAGAGGAGGAGGAGGAGGAGGAGGAGGAGGAGGAGGAGGAGGAGGAGGAGGAGGAGGAGGAAGAAGAGGAGGCAGAGGAGGAGGAGGAAGAGGAGAACATGGGGAGAGACAGAGAGAAAGAGAGAACGAGAACAGGAAAAAGAGAGAGAGAGAGAGAGAGAGAGAGAGAGAGAGAGAGAGAGAGAGAGAGAGAGAGAGAGAGAGAGAGAGAGAGAGAGAGAGAGAGAGAGAGAGAGAGAGAGAGAGAGAGAGAGAGAGAGAGAGAGAGAGAGAGAGAGAGAGAGAGAGCGAGAGAAAGTGAGGATGTTATGTTATGCGATCGAGTATGAGATTGAGAGAGAGAGAGAGAGAGAGAGACAGGATATCCATCGCCACCGGCAAAACCTCGCCAACTACCCCGCACGGAACTCCCGTAACAACAACGACCAAAAATCGCAAACGGAACGAACGCTACAACACCGAGCCTCACGCCAACCGGTTTTAAGGAGCGTAATGATGTCAACGTCGATTCCTACGCCAAAGCTTCCCCTCATTTCTGTCCTTACTTACGTAACCAACGACCACGCCAAGGGGGGGGGGGGGGGGTATGCCATACACCCCGTAAAACACAAGGAGGATCTAGGGTACAGAGTCGACTGTGTGTTTATTATATCCGCCATCGCATGTGGATATTGTGCGGCTAATTATTATCGTGGTGAGCGTGATGTCAGGAACTTCTCTCTTTTTTTTGGCGTATTGTGTTCGCGGAAGACTTCGTTGTGTCCTTGTTACGTGTTTTGTTTTGTTTTTGTTTTTTGAGTGTGTATATGTACATGGATAATTACTCACATACATATATGTTGGTGTGTGTGTGTGTGTGTGTGTGTGTGTGTGTGTGTGTGTGTGTGTGTGAGGGCGCACACGCACGCACGCACGAGCGTCTGCCTCCCCTTCTGTATGTGAGTGTGCGTACGAGTGCGGAAGTTTATAAGAATGAATATTAATGCCAGTATTTGACATGCGTGCGAGCGAGTGTGTGTTTGTGCGTGCATGTAAGTGCGCGTGCGTGTGCATGCCGTGTGTTTCCCTGCGTATGTCTGTGTGTGTTTGTAGCAGCCAGGGTTCGGCGCCCCCCCTCCTCCTCCTCCCCTTATCCCCACCCCCACCCATCAGCGCACGTGTGTTTCGCCCGCCCAGCTGCGTCCTCACCCTCTCCCTTCTCTCCCCCCCTCCCCCACACGCCTGTCGCACGTGCAATTCATGTTATCTTACACATTCTACACTCCTCTGCACTTTACGCAATGCCCCCCCTCCTCCCCTCCCCCCATTCCCCTTCGTAAATTCAGAATAAGGTAATCTTCCCACGGCTGTACTAGGGCCTGACACTGACTACTGCGGCCGCATTTCTTATTCACGTCTTCGCGCTCTCGAGAAGGAGAGAAAGAGAGAAAGGGAGAAAGAGAGAAAACGGGAGAGAGGGAGAGAAAGAGGGAGGGAAGGGAAGGGAGGATGGAGGGGGAGAGAGAGGAGAAGGAGAGGGGGGAGGGAGAGAGGGGGAGATAGAAGAAAGAAGAGAGAGAAAGAGCAAGAGAGACAAAGAGTAAGAGATAGTGAGAGAAAACGCTGAGAGAGAAAGCGAGCTAGCGAGTGAGTGAGAGCGAGAGAGAGAGAGAGAGTTTGTGTTTATGCATCCAACACCTTGACTTGACCTAACTTCTCAAGTCGTTGCGTAATTGACTCGCGGTTTCAAGCCTGGGGAATTACTACTTACTCGCTTCCTCTATCCTCTCCCCCTCAAGACTCCCCCAAGCAATACCATAAACAAAACAAAGAAAACAAGCAATATTCATCCTATACCCTCCCATACGTAGGCCTACCTCTCCGTCGCTCTATCTCACAATATAGGACATTCACCTTCTCCCATCCCTCATCCTAATCCCCCACCCCAACCCACCCCACCCTCTTACCTGTGAACACACCCGTCAGTTTCTACCCGACGATGTTATTATTTTACAAGATCCCCCCCACCCTACCCCCCTCTGCCCCACACACACACATACACACCTCTCCCCCCCTCTGCCACACACACTAACACAGACACTCCCCCCTTCCCCTTCCCCTACTCCTACCCCCTCCCACACACACACACACACACACACACACACATACACACACACGCACACACACACCTGCGGCAAGCGAGGGTGCATGCTGGTCCACTCGACACTCGACCCCACTACCAGGCACAACACATCACCGCCATAACATTATCTTTTTGCTTTGTGGTGTGCGTGCGTGCATGCGTGCGTAGGGGTTGCGTGAGTATGAGCTTGTGTGAGGGTGCGTGCGTGTGTGAGAGTTTGTGTGTGTGTGTGAATGTGTGTGTGTGTGTGTGTGTGTGTGTGTGTGTGTGTGTGTGTGTGTGTGTGTGTGTGTGTGTGTGTGTGCGTCAACGTCCGTCCAAGTGGATACTGTGTGTACATAAAATGAGCGCGCGTTCAAGCGTGTGCGTTGAGCGTTTGTCCTCGTCTTGCGGTTAACATAACGTGATAAATGTTAACATCACAGAGAAGTATAAACTGCATTTAAAGTCAAGGACGAAACTCCAATGATAATTGTGATAGTGTGTGTGTGTGTGTGTGTGTGTGTGTGTGTGTGTGTGTGTGTGTGTGTGTGTGTGTGTGTGTGTGTGTGTGTGTGTGTGTGTGTGTGTGTGTGTGTGTGTGTAGTTCGCGCGTACGTGATTCTTAATACCTCCGCATATCATTTTATTTGCCAACCATGATTTTTTTTTCAGGTTGCAGACAGGCTTTGCAATTTACTAAACCGAAGGATACCATTAAAAGACATTGATTTAGGAGGTTTTGCTGCCCAGTGGCTAGAATATGAGGAGTGGACGCGATATCAAATTAATAATTAAAACTGTAAAATTTATCAAATTAATAACGATAACCTGACATTAATATTTAAAAAATACTACTAAAATTATAATGCCTTAATCTATTACTAATGGCACAGGTGATGATGATGATAATTATAATAATAAAATAATAATAATAATAATAATAATAATAATGACAATAACAAAAATTACATACTCAAAAGAACGCCACTTAACAATAGCGATACATTCAAAACCACCCCAATAAAGCTAGAAAATAAATAACCCCCAAAACAGGAAAATATCCCCACCACCCCAACCCCAGCCTACGAAAAGGGAACAGCCAAGAAGAAGAGGAAAAAAAGAGAGGAAAACGAAGGGAAATCATAAGACGAAGAGAGACCCGGAGAGCGTCTAAATTTCCCGAGAATTTCGCCCGTGCAAATCCGCGCTTCTTACGCGGGTCGAACGAGTAAATAAAAATTCGCAGGACATTTTTATAAGTCCGATTATTAAATGGCTGATTAGAATAAATACGGTGAAAGAAGGGCGAGTGAGACAACCAACCAATACGTAAATCGTGACGTCCATTTCGCAAATCAAATTAAATATATATATATATATATGTCTCGAGTCAGATTGAACTGAACTTAAAAAAGGTTGAAAACGTGAAACATGTCTAATGCCAACTTACCTGCGAGAAAAAACGCCTCTCGGGGATAGTGTTGGCAGTTCTCAAATCCTGCCAACACTGAACTGTGATTCTAGTGTTTCTTTCTCACACTTGGATATTGTAAAGCCCTCGTAATTACACGAAAATACAGCAATAATTTCCACTCCCCCTTGACACCTGAGTCCGTGTCCGTTTGGGTTAACACTGATTCTCAATTAAGATCACTGGTTTCTTTAATTTTTCCTGACAACACGAACGGCCAAAAAGCACCAAATGTCGGAGATAAATCCAGGACAGTACTTCCCCGTGTGAACGTTGAACGTGAACTGAACTGATCGCGTCTCGTAGTTTGGGTCTACTACTCGATCCGCGATGCCGATTGCCCATTTACCTGTCCGATTTATTAGGGGGAGATTTCTCACGTTAATTTGCCTCTACGTAAATGCGATGGAGTGTCTCCATCCATAGATAACCCGATAAGAAATTCAAATCAAGTACGAGAGAAGGAAGAACTTGTAAATATTAAGCGTTTGTTCCACATCCGCCACCTCAGTTCCTCCTAGGTTGGGTGGGTGGGGGGGGTAACGGGTCCCGGGTGGGAGGAGGGATGGAGGGAAGGGGGGGTAGGAGGAGACGCACTGGTGACCATCGCAGTCTATTTCTCACAATATAATCCGCATTTGCCGTCTTGTTTTGTTGCATATCGTGGATATTACATCAGTCAGCGTTGCAGACGAGGAAGATTGCACACACTATGATTTAATGGAGTTAGTGCGACTGGCCTTGACATTTGAGCAAAGGTACAGGCCACAAGAGGAGGGGGTTAGGTCCGTTAATAAGTCGGTCGAGTTGCTGGATCGCATTTACGCCGCATTATTTTTCTCCCTCCCATCTCCTTCGACTTCAACTACGACTATTTCATCCTAGAGCGTTGGCATGATCTATTTCAAACACGCTCCGATGTCATGTAAGAGCTAAGCGTTCCCTGAGGCGATGGGAAATAAGAGATAGTGAATCGGAAGACGAGAGTAGGCAACTCGACCAGAGGTTCCAGGGGAGGCCAGGCTACCTGAGAGAGCGACGCACACAGACATGTGCTACCTCGCAAACCTCATCTCTCTCTCCCTCTGTGTCTCTGTCTCTCTCTGTCTCTGTCTCTCTCTCTCTCTCTCTCTCTCTCTCTCTCTCTCTCTCTCTCTCTCTCTATATATATATATATATATATATATATATATGTTTATATATATACATGAATGGTTTGTACATACATATGTGTGTATGTGTGTGTGTGTGTGTATGTGTGTGTGTGTGTGTATGTATGTATGTATGTATGTATGTATGTACACACACATATATATGTGTGTATATATACATATATATATATATATATATATATATATATATATATATATATTTATATATATAACACATGAATAGTTTTATTACATACATATGTGAAGGTGTGTGTGTGTGTGTGTGTGTGTGTGTGTGTGTATGTATGTATGTATGTATGTATGTATGTATGTATGTATGTATGTATATACACACATATATATATATATATATATATATATATATATATATATATATATATATATATCATCATCATCATCACTATTATCATCATATATATATTATGTATATATATATATATATATATATATATATATATATATATATATATATAAATATATATATATATATATATATATATATATGTATATATATATGTATATATATATATATATATATATATATATATATATATATGAAATATAAATATAAACTTATGTATATAAGTGCCATGATTCATGTGACCTTTGGAGACCCCTTAAAATCAAGAAAACAGACTCGCTGAGACTCAAGATTTTTGAGAGAAGACCCAAAAAAACCGCCAAGAGAACGTGAGGTTCCTCCTTCGTCAAAATTTCTCCTATCTCCTTCTTGGCACTTCATTCACAAGAAACATAGGCCT
>BOPN01000182.1:439655-442155 GCA_017312705.2 Penaeus japonicus
AAGTATTTCTTTATGCACATCCTCCCCCTCCCCCTTCCCCTCTCTCCCCCTCCCCCTCCTCCGTATTTCCAGGAATTCGTTCTTTGCTAATAACTCCCTCGAATATATTTCCTCTGTATTTCTGGATATATTCTTTTGATTATTCTCCTGAAAGATTTCTTTCGTATTTCTGGGTATCCTTTTGAGTACTTTTCCTTCAAGATTTTTCCTCCGTATATTTTGGAATCAGTACTTTTTTTTTTTTTTTCTTTCTTTTTCTATATTCCTCGAATATATAACAAGCATCGGTGGTTGAGTGGTAGAATCCTCGCCTGCCACGCGGAAGGCCCGGGTTCGATTCCCGGCCGATGCAACTATTAGAAACTTTTGGTTTATTTGATGAAAATAGAGTTTGGGAAGAAAGCTGAGAGAATTGTCTGAATTATTTTCGTGCCTCTTGCTTTTATGAAAACACTCATCAATTTACTTTTTGAAAATGTCTTGAATCCTTGTGATAATCTTTGACTTTCTTGTTAGTTAAAAGTTATCTTTGTCAAATAAAAACAAGGAATTTTGATGAAAAAGCAAACAAACTCATAGCATTATTGAAGCTTCGTTATATTCATAACTCAAAAATGATAACAACCACAACAATAATCACTGTAATAATCGTGACCTAATTATAATAACAGCTGCAACAATAACAGAACAGTTGTGGCAATAAATGGTTTACTGAAAAGTAAGACAAGAATTTCGACATCCTTTTGTAGGATGAGGAGGAGGAAAAGGAGGAAAAGGATGAAGAGGAGGAGGAAAAGAAGAAAGGGGAGGATGAGGAGAAGAAGAAGGAGGAGGAGGAGGAGGAAGAAATGGAGGAAAAGGCTGAGGAGGAGAAGGAAAAAAAGAAAGGGGAGGATGAGGAGAAGAAGGAGGAGGAGGAGAGTGAGTAAGGGTAGGAGGTAGAGGAACAGGAGGAGAAGTAGGTGGAGCAGAAGTAGAAGGTGGAGGAGGAAGGAAAGGTAAGGGAAGAGCAACACAGGGTAAATCGTTTAATTCGATATATAAAAAGATATGATATGAACACCATGAATATAAAAAATAAGAGGAACAAACACCAACTCTCACTGAAGCGAACATTATTTTGAATTCATAAACAGACCATAAAAGCAACAGCGAAGAACAACTTTAAAAAATACTTAAAAAAAAGGCAGCATTTCCCGCCTTTTCCGACCGTAGCGCCATCTGTAGTCAAACATAGGCAACCCAGCACTCCTTAACTCTAGTTAATTCCTGATTACTGGAAGATAAAGTGAATTGCATTGCTCGATCATTTATTTGGGTGAGTCCTCGAAACTAAAAGCAATAGCTAATATTTATAAGAGAAGAAAGTTTAACAAGAGAACCCAAGAGAAAGAGAATAGCTTAGACAAACTCAAATATACACAGCTGGGTAAATCAATCTTACAGTCACCAATGTGATATTTGTCGTTACTTTTATTCAACCAGTTTCTCAATTCGAGAAAATAGCATGACCACTCATATACACAGCTGGCTAGTCAATCATACATACCTACATCAATACATGTTCGCATAGCTTGATATTTCAGCACCCGAGGTTAGCCTCAGGTTAGGAAAGACTGTTCTTAAGGATATGTCACGATTATGAGCATGAATCATATTTCTAATGGCTAATGGGGAGTCACATTTTCCGACTCGAGTTTCGTTTCCCAGATAAACATCGTATTTCCGTTACCCTTACTCTACTTGAGAATAAGTAATAATAAATGTATCATTTCTATTTCGATATCAAAACACATGTTGTTACGGATGGATGTACATGTGACTGGTATAAAAATTTCCTTGGATTTTTTTTCCTTTTTTTTAGCATTCGCAGAAAAATTGGTACCATGGACAATAATTCTAGTATGATTGGAGTTCTCTGCAACGCCAGAAAGTTTGTTGAGCGTGGTGACGTGTGCAACATTTCCCTGTGGCTGGTGTGAGACAGCTATGTAGTTCATGTGTAGTTAGCGTGTGTGAATGTTTTTTTTTTTTTTTTTTTTTTTTCCTTTTTTCCGTTTCTTTTGTCACACGTGATCTATTATTCTATAATCATGTATGACTTTATTTATCTCTGGTCATATTATAATCCAATTTATAATTTCTTTTTTCGTGTGAGAAAAGTTCTTTTTTTTTCTTTTAATTTCTGGCGTATTTTGAAAACTGTCTCAATATCAATTTCCTTTATTCAATAGAAGGTTACCGCATTCTTATCTCTTTTATTGACGGCAATTTCTCTATTTCTTATCGTTTCATATTCGTATTTCGTATTTCCCATCACATTTTATTAAATAGATTTGTTTTTACAAAACCGATTTAACAATACGTAATAAAAAATATATATATATCCAGTAAGTTGCAACAAACAATAACGAAATAAAGGCATTACAATAAACGCAGCGTGGTTAATAACGTGTAGTCCTTATAACAATTACAAAGCCAATGAAAGGTTATATATCAG
>BOPN01000182.1:489655-492155 GCA_017312705.2 Penaeus japonicus
TTTATCTATAGGGGGAGGGGAGGAGAGGGGGAGAGGGGCTGAAGGCTTGTCCCCCCCCTTTTCTTCCTATTTTGGATTGACGGGGTTGAAGGCTGAGGGGGAGGTTTAGGTTGTAATCGTCTGTCTGTCTGTCTGTCTGTTTGTATGTATGTCGCTGTTGGTTGTTATTCTTTCTGTGTTTCTATTTCTGTTTGTTGGCATTCCTGACTGTTGGTCTCTTTCTCTTTCTCTCTCTTTGTGTAAATCTATGTCTTATTTCCCTTTTTCTCTCTCTCTTTCTCTGTCCTTCTCCATCCTTCCCTCACCCCTCTCTCCCCTCCTTTTTTATTTCACCGCCCCCCTCCCCCTCTTCCTCATTCGCTTCCCCAACAACCAGCAATCAAGTGAAAACGCTCTCCTCCCCCCCCCCCCCACCAACCTTCCTCTCCCTCGGGCTAAATATTTACCCTCTGTCTTGAGAAGATGATATCCGGTGTGTCGGGTATTGAGAAGTAATGAACTGGAGGTGGAGGATGAGGTGGAGGTGGAGGTGGAGGTGGAGGTGGAGGTGGAGGTGGAGGGGGAGGTAGAGGACGAGAGGAAGGTGGAGGAAGAGGGGGAGGTGGAGGATGAGGGGGTAGTCGAGGTGGAGGTGGAGGACGAGGGGGAGGTGGAGGAGGAAGGGGAGGGGTGGTTGAGGTGGAGGAGAGGGCAAAGGAGATGTAAGAGAATGAAGGAAATAAAGGTGAGGAGGAAATGGAGGCGGAGTGGAGGATGAGGAGAGGGAGGAGGAGGAGGAGGAGGAGGAGGAGGAGGAGGAGGAGGAGGAGGAGAATACAAAGAAGACAAAGAAGAAGAAGAAGAAGAAGAAGAAGGGAAAAAAAGAAGAAGGAGACGAAGGCGGCTGAAGAAGAAAAGAAATCAAATAAAAGAACCAAGACAAACAACACAACGACCTCTACTAACAACTACTAACAAACGGAACAACAAAACGACCAATAGCAATAACAAATAACAAAAATAACAGTCATAGAAATTACAACCTACGATAACATTATTGATAGATATTATTATAATCATTATTATTATTATTTTAATTATTATTGATATCATTAAGAATCATAACACAACTAACAAAAAACAAAGGAATTTGGTAATCAAGAAGCACAGAATGAAGACAGTAATGAAATATAAGAAAAAAAGGAATAGGAGAAAGAAAAAGAAGAAGAAGAAGAAGAAGATAAGAGAGAGGAAAAGGGAAAATGTTATACGAAGAGAAATGCAAAAGGGGGAAGAAAATCTGGAGTGAAGAAGCTTAGAGAACTGGACGATTGAATATTCTCTATAAATACCAGTTTTAATCCTTTAGAATGCATGGCTGCTATTTCTGTAATGCTCAGCTTTCCCCTCTCCCCCTCTCTCTCCACTTCCTCCGTCTGACTCCTCCTCTCCCTATCTCCCCCCCTCTCTCTCCCCTTCCCCCGTCTGACTCCCCCTCTCCCCCTCTCTCTCTCCCTCTCTCTCCTTTCCCTTCCCATTCTCCCTATCTTTCCTCTCTATCCCCTCCCCCCCCTCTCTCTCTTCTCCCTTTTCCCTTCCCACTCTTTCTTCCTCTCTCCCCACTTTCCCTCTCTATCTTCTTCCCTGCCTCTCCCCTTCCCGCTCTCTCTCTCTACCTTTTTTCTCCCTTCCTCCACTTAACCCCCTCTCCCTCTCTCTCTCCTTTCCCCTCTCCCTCCTTCTCCCCTTCGCCGTTCTATTCCCTCTCTCACCTTCCTTCCCAGTCCGTCTTCCTCTCTCTTCTCATTTCTCCTTCTCTCTCTCTTCCCCTTACCCCCTCTATCCCTTTTACCCTCTTCTTCCCTTCCTTATCCCCAGCACTCTTCATCCTTCCCCTTTCCCTCACTTCTCAACTGCTCCCCATCTCTCCCTCTCCCTCTACCCTTCCTCCCCGCTCCTTCTCCCCTTACTCCATTCTGAGGGGAAGGCCAAGAGCGAGGGGAAGTGTTAAGCATTTTACTGGAGAGAAAACAGTATTCCTATCTGTCAGTCTGTCTCTGTCTCTGTCTCTGTCTCTGTCTCTGTCTCTGTCTCTGTCTCTGTCTCTGTCTCTGTCTCTGTCTCTGTCTCTGTCTCTGTCTCTGTCTCTGTCTCTGTCTCTGTCTCTGTCTCTGTCTCTGTCTCTGTCTCTGTCTCTGTCTCTGTCTCTGTCTCTGTCTCTGTCTCTGTCTCTGTCTCTGTCTCTGTCTCTGTCTCTGTCTCTGTCTCTGTCTCTGTCTCTGTCTCTGTCTCTGTCTCTGTCTCTGTCTCTGTCTCTGTCTCTGTCTCTGTCTCTGTCTCTGTCTCTGTCTCTGTCTCTGTCTCTGTCTCTGTCTCTGTCTCTGTCTCTGTCTCTGTCTCTGTCTCTGTCTCTGTCTCTGTCTCTGTCTCTGTCTCTGTCTCTGTCTCTGTCTCTGTCTCTGTCTCTGTCTCTGTCTCTGTCTCTGTCTCTGTCTCTGTCTCTGTCTCTGTCTCTGTCTCT
>BOPN01000182.1:499655-502155 GCA_017312705.2 Penaeus japonicus
TCACCCATCGTATTCACCTGTGGAATGAGTCACTCACCCTCACCTCGTTCACCCATCGTATTCACCTGTGGAAAGAGTCACTCACCCTCACCTCGTTCACCCATCGTATTCACCTGTGGAAAGAGTCACTCACCCTCACCTCATTCACCCATCGTATTCACCTGTGGAATGAGTCACTCACCCTCACCTCGTTCACCCATCGTATTCACCTGTGGAAAGAGTCACTCACCCTCACCTCGTTCACCCATCGTATTCACCTGTGGAAAGAGTCACTCACACTCACCTCATTAACCTGTTGAAGAATTCCATCTTTCCCAAAATTCCCCCCAAAATCACCCACACCACTCACCCGTGTTTGGGATTTCTCCTCAAAAAGACGATTTTCTTCTCCCTTGCACTATATCATAAACATATAAACAAATAAAAACAAATACAAAACAACAATACAAAGCAACAAACGAGGACTGGAGATAATATCCCTGAAGTACCCCTCCCCTTCCCCATCCCTCCCTCCCTCCTCCTCCTCCTCCTCCTCCTCCCCCTCCCCCCCTAAAGATGCGTTTGGTGTTAACTTTTCTGAACTTCGGACACTTATTTATGATTAGACTATTACTCCCCCTTTTATTTATTTATTCTGAAACCATATCAATTATCCCATTGTATTCTGACGTTCATTGTAGAGAGAGAAAGGAAAAAAAATAGATAATGAAAAAGCCAATAATACGAGAAAAAAATAACTTCTTTTCCCCTTGGGGGAGTTTATATGTGAAAGGAAATATATATATGACACATGTATTCTCATTTCCTTAAGCTTAAAGGAAGAAATTAATGAAAACACACACTCATACATATTAATTTCCACTTAGAAAGGGGGAGAGTGTACACAAACAGACACATACACTGTAATATTCAATACATAAAAAACAAACACATATACAAACACTTTAAAACTCACTATAAACAGAGAGACACACCAATCTTAATTTAGAAACTAAAAAAAAAAAAAATAATAATAATAATAAAGAAAAGAAAGAAGGAAAGAAAGAAAAATCTTAATTTCAATCAAGAAAAAAAAACTCATTAAAAGAATCACAATAAATGAACTCACAAACTTGACAATCTGAAAAATAAGAAAAAACTAACAAACCAAGGTGTTATGTGTCTTCACTCAACTTACCTTCAACACCAACAAGCCTATATCATTCATTACGTTTATTCCTCATCCATATTCTTAATTACCGATAATTAGACAATCAAACCGAATAGATAATGACCCCATGGAAAGGTATACGGCCACTCGGGGCAATTAAGAGCTGCAGGTAATTATACAAGGAACAACAGACATGCATACATACAGAGATAATGACGCCCTATAAATAATTAACCAGAATATTTCCACAGGATACGAGAGAGAGGCCGTGTTTAGATAGGCCTATGGGCGATGGTTAGTTGACGCACATACATTAAATAGATACATGAGCTTCGCCACGTCGCTCTAAAACCCTCGCTTTATCATTGTCTTTCTTTTTGTATTTCTTCTTATCCTTTTATTTACTATCTTCTTTTTCTCTCTCTCTCTCGTCATTATCATCATCTTTGCCTTATTCCTTGGTCGGTATTTATCGTTTGTTTTGCTTCTATGTTCTCTTTTTCCTGTTCTTCCTTCTCTTCTTCATTATCATCCCTCTTTACTATTTTTCCTCTATCTTATTTTCTTCCTCCCTTCCTCTATCTCTTCCTCCTCCTCGTTCCTTCCACTTTCTCATTTTCTTCTAAGCATACGCACTCGCACGCATACACACGCGCACGCGCCCGCGAACACACACACACACACACACACACACACACACACACACACACACACACACACAGATAGAGAGAGAAAGAGAGAGAGAGATAGAGAGAGATAAACAAGCAAATACACAAACAAACACATGCATAAAACATCACCACGAGGGATCACACGTCCAGCCAATTCATAATATCAAACATTAATTCCTAATTCATCTTCTCCCCATCTTCTCTACGTCCATTTTGATTTCTCTTCTTTCACCATCAATTCCGTCCTCTCTTTTTTCTTCATCTATCCTTACTCATCCTCCGATTCCAACCCCTCACCCCCCTCTTCACCCCATCAACCCTATCTTCCCCTTCAGCTCCTCCTTCCCCCCCCCCCCTCCTCCTTCCTCTAACTCAAATCAACATAACTTTCCCAGGCTACTGCATATAGCCCCTCCCCATCCCCATCCTCCCCTCCCCTTCCAAAGATTTAAAAAAAAAAATAATAATAATAAAAAATCCATCCCACGAAAATTCCTCCATAAAAAAAAAAAAAAAATAGATTATCGATTCCTCTCCATTTTTTTTCTTTTTTTTCTATCTTCTTTTTCCCCCCTTTCTTGGAGGAGGGAAGAAGGAGGAGGAGGGGAGGAGGAGGAGGAGATGGAGGGTCTACCTTGCTGCTCCTCTTCTCAACACTATAGAATTTCCTTCAGGCTAT
>BOPN01000182.1:512155-514655 GCA_017312705.2 Penaeus japonicus
CTCTTCCCTTCCTCATCTTCTCCTTCTTCCTCATATTCTTCTGTTTGTTATTTTTCTTCTCTTGTCTTCCTTTATCTTCGTTCTCTTCATCTCATTTATTTCCCCATCATCATTGTTCCTAATCATTTATTCCCACTTTTCTAACCATCTTCAACAGATGAATAAAAATATATATATTTTTTTCATTAAATCTTCCAATTCATCAACTTCTCAAGTCGCGTTATCGTGATGTAAATAAATAACAGTATAACTTTAAATATAATGATATCAACGCACATTTCTGACACTCTATACGAACAATTATGACAACAGCGATTATAAGTCATTAATAAGAAGTAGGATCTGGTCATCTGATGAAAAAATAATAACTGTTATGGGAAGCATTATCTTAATTAATGAAGAAAGGAAATTATGTTAAAGTGGTATGGCAGTTTGGTGGCGACAGTAGATATATTAGAAATGTGAATATAGGCAATGAGGGAGAGGGAAGGAGAGAGGGAGGGGGAAGGAGAGAGGGATGGAGGGAGGAAGGGGGGATGGAGGGAGGGAGGGAGAGAGAGAGAGAGAGAGAGAGAGAGAGAGAGAGAGAGAGAGAGAGAGAGAGAGAGAGAGAGAGAGAGAGAGAGAGAGAGAGCGAGAGAGAGAGAAAGAGTGAAAAGAGAGAATATTAAATTCAGAGATAATATCATCGGTGATAGGACGGTAACATCAGAACGATATGGTAATAAAAACAACGACACCAATAATGATATTGAAGACGATGATAACAAAAAAGTTAATAACAAAAATGATAATGGTTATGGTGATGATGATGATAATCAATGCAATAACAATGGTAATTATGATAATGCCACAAACAAAGATAATGGCACTACTACGATTAGTATTACTACTACTAGAATAGTATTACAACTGATAACAAAGATAACGATAATAATTACACAAATGGAGATCAGAAAAGGGGAAGAAAAGATGCCAGAAGAAATCGATATATATATGTATATATACTTTTTTTTGAAAAGATATGGTTATCTTTAAATTATCATTATGATTGTTAGCATCATTTTCATTATCATCTGTGTCATTAATGTTCTTGATATTATTATTCCCATCATTGATATCATTATTGTTAGTATCATGCTATGTTATAAACATTATTACTATTATCGTAATCATTATTAACATCATTATAATTATTATTATTACTTTTGTCATCAATACTATTAGTGTTATAATCATTACCGCTTATATTATTATTATTATGATCCTTACTATTATAATTATCCTCATCGTCATAATTGTTATCATTATTATTATTGTCATTTACATACAGATGGCACCACAAGCGCTAAATTAGCAGGGCTACCAACCTTACCTGTTTACCTTATTCCTTGAATTTCATTTTGATAACCATCATCATTTTCATTACCTTTGTATTGTTGATAATAGTCATTATGACGTTAATTAAATATCATTAACAGAAAACCAATGTGGACAGTACATGCTTCCCGTATTAGCAGGTTGTCATAAAACTTTATAAATAGTTCGCATATTATAAACTTTTCTGTGCCACAGTATACAACGGGAAAACAATCACTGATATATTTAAAAAAAAATAAAAGTTTCATGGTTCTGTTTCTTTTCCTTTTGGTAAAAGAAAAAGATTTTATGATGTTTGTGTCTTTTATTGCGAAACATAAATGTTATTTTAACACTGTTCCTGTAATATATGGTCAGGGTTCGAGAAAATGTGTGATGCCGGTTTTGCGAAATAGTTTTTCAAGCGTTTTGAATGTGCAATGATTAGGGCTTGATAGTCAGTATCAGACAATGAAAATGAGGAGGATAATCGTGATGATGAAAATATTTATCTTTTTATAAAGATAAAAAAGGAAATTGAGAAATGCACAATTGCTTTAATAATCTGTGTATTTTTTCCCCTCCTCTTTCCCCTCTCTTTCTCTTCAGCTTATCTTTCTTATTCCTTCTACGTCTTCCTTCCTCTTCTTCCTCCTCTCTTTTTTTTCTCTCCTTCTTCCCTCCTCCCTTCTTCCTCCCTCCTCCTCCTCTTTCTTTCTCCCTCCTTTCATTCCCATTTCTCACCCTTCTCCCCTTTTTTCCACTTTTATCTCCCTTCCCTCCTTCCTCTCATCTTTCTTCCCTTCCTCCTCCTCCTCCTTTACCCTCTCTCCTCCTTCCCTCCCTCACTCTTCCCTTCCATCATTTCCCTATTCCCTCCTCCTTCTCTCTTACCCTCCCTCCCTCACTTTTTCCTCCCCCCTCCCTCTTCCCTCATTCCCCTCCCTCTTCCCTCATTTCCCTTCCTCTTCCCTCATTCCCCTCCCTCCAACCTCATCCTCCTTCTCTCCAACTCTCTCCTCCCCCTTCCCCCCCCCCCCCCCGTCATTCCCCTCCTTCCTCCACCCCTTTCCCACCACCACCTTCGAAACAAAAGAAATAATATAGCAAAAAAAGGGATACAAAATTCTCTCTCTCTCCT
>BOPN01000182.1:527155-537155 GCA_017312705.2 Penaeus japonicus
TAAACAAAAAATATATAACAACCAAAGCCATTCCTTAGCGAAGTCAAAAATTGAGGAAATTATCAAAATTTTAAAAACTCCATTTCCTAACGGAGGAACTGGTCATCGCCGTATCCTATTAAGCAATGGGAAAAATATATAAAAAGGGATCGTTTTGTTATGATATATAAACAAGAAGAACTAGTGGGAGGAAAAGAAGAAGAAGGAAAAAGAAATAGGAGAAGTAGTAGTAGGAGGAAATGGAGTAGAAGAAGAAGAAGGAAAAAGAAATAGAAGAAGAAATAGTAGGAGGAAATAGAGTAGAAGAAGATGGAAAAGAAAAAAATAGAAGAAGGAAAAGACAGAATATGATAAAAAGAAGAAGGATAGAAAGAAAAAGAAGGAAAAAAGAGGAAGAAGGAAAAGAAGGAGAAAGGAAAAAAGTAGAGAACAAGAAGAATTAAAGAAGAAAAAGAAGACGAAGAAAAGAGAGAGAAAAAAAGAAAAAGACAAAAAAACAACATTTACAACAACAACAAAAAATATCAATTCGACAAAAAAAAAAAAAAAAAAAAAAAAAAAAAAAAAAAAAAAAAAAAAAAAAAAAAAAAAATCTGAGTCAACCAAACTCTCCCACAGAAACACTCAGCCCATTCACTTATCTCGAGTGAAAGCAAAAGCAAAAGCAACAAGCAACACCGGTGAGCATGCAATACATTCGTTGGTCCAACCGGTCGGCTCAAGATCAGGCAATGACGCCGTGTCCTGCTTGCAACATTCAACATTCAACATTCAACCTCCAGGAAGCTTGGGCCGAGTCAGGAATGCCGCGTGACTCCATGAATTCTTCTGATCCACGTCTTAACAGTGTTGGATCCGATGTCAGGGCGCCTTCAGGGGATCTGATCCTGTTCCTAAGGGGGGCAGGAGAGATAGAGAAAGGGGGGGGGGGAGAGAGTTGAGGTTGGGAGGTAGGGAGGGAGAGAGAGATGGAGAGAGAGATAGGTAGATAGATAGATAGATAGATCGAGAAATATAATGAGGGAGAAAGAATGAGAGAGAGAGAGAAAGAGAGAGCGAGAGAGAGAGAGAGAAGGAAAAAAAAGAGAGAAAAAGAAAAGAAGGAAAAAAATAGAAAAAAAAGAAAAGGAAAGAAAAAGAGAGAGAGAGGGTGAAGGAATATCAGATATATATAAACATAGAGAGAATGAGAGATAGACAGATATATATATAGAGAGAAAAAAAATCAACCTGACACATAAGACATTCCCTCTCTGTATCTAAACCAAACGGATCCACAGGACACAAACTTAAAGAACAAAGAGATCCAGAGCGAATAGACTAGCAACCAGAACCACAACCCAAACAACCAAAAACCCTCTCCAACAACCAAACGCCGGAGTCCCCAAGGGCAAGTGGTCGAAGGAACGAGGAAAGGAAGGAGAGAGATTCAGAGAGAGAGAGAGAGAGAGAGAGAGAGAGAGAGAGAGAGAGAGAGAGAGAGAGAGAGAGAGAGAGAGAGAGAGAGAGAGAGAGAGAGAGAGAGAGAGAGAGAGAGAGAGAGAGAGAGAGAGAGAGAGAGAGAGAGAGAGAGAGAGAGAGAGAGAGAGAGAGAGAGAGAGAGAGAGAGAGAGAGAGAGAGAGAGAGAGAGAGAGAGAGAGAGAGAGAGAGAGAGAGAGAGAGAGAGAGAGAGAGAGAGAGAGAGAGAGAGAGATGGAGAGAGATAGAGAGATTCAGAGAGAGAGAGAGAGATTCAGAGAGAGTAGAGAGAGATTCAGAGATAGAGAGATTCAGAGAGAAAGGAGAGAGAGAGATTCAGAGAGGCAGAGAGAGAGAGATTCAGAGAGAGAAATTCAGAGAAGCAGAGAGAGAGAGAGAGAGATTCAGAGAGAAAGAGATATCTAGAGATTCAGAGAGAGAGAGAGACAGAGTAGAGAGTAGAGACTAGAGAGAGAGGGGACTCAGGTCATCCTCATGGCTCTCACCTGTCTTCCAGAATCCATCCTTGGAACCTGTGAAGAAATCTCAGGTAAGGATACTCGATTGCTTCATCAAGGATGCTGACCAGAGTTAACCTTTTATTTCGTGTCGTAAGGTAACTCTAGCTATTTTTTTTTTGTGGTGGTGGTTTGTATTATCATATTTTGCCATTCTTGGGATTTTTCTTTTTACGAGGGGTGGGGTAGAGGGTTGGGAGGTAAGGGATAGGGGGTAAAGGGTAGGGGTAGGGGTAGAGGGTAGGAGGGTAGGGGGTAGGAGGGTAGGGGGTAGGGGATAGGGGGTAGGTGGTAGGGGGTAGGGGAATGGGATGACCAGTAATGGCGATTGTCTTGAGAGAATTGTTTCCTTAATGGTCATTTGGAGGACGCTGCTACCAGGGCAGTGGTTTGGTCTTTGGGTGGTGTTGCAAGGCATGATTCCATGGTGCTCTCTCTCTCTCTCTCTCTCTCTATCTCTCTCTCTCTCATCCTTTCTTTCCCTCTCTCTCTTTCTCTCTCTCTCTCTCTCTCTCTATCTCTATCTCTATCTCTCGCTCTCGCTCTCTCTCTCTCTCTCTCTCTCTCTCACTCTCCCTCTCTCCATGTTTGTCTACTTTCCCATCTATCTATCTGTGTATCTACTTATCAAGAATAAGAGAGAACAATACGAAAAAGATAGAAATGGATAGATAGATAAACATAAAGATAGATAGAGATAGGTAGATAGAGATAGATAGGGAAAGACAGACAGATAGATAGAGAGATAGTGAGAGAGAGAGAGAGAGAGAGAGAGAGAGAGAGAGAGAGAGAGAGAGAGAGAGAGAGAGAGAGAGAGAGAGAGAGAGAGAGAGAGAGAGAGAGAGAGGAAGGAAGGAAGAAAGAAAGAGAGAAAGAGAGAAACAAAGAAAGAGAAAGAGAGAGAGAGAGAGAGAGAGAGAGAGAGAGAGAGACAGAGAGAGAGAGAGAGAGAAGAAAACAGACATCTTTTGTCACCGCCGCAGCTGTCCACCGGTTCATGAATCTTCCGAGAACAGGTAAACTAGGAAGACCGTAAGATTCCGACTAACGAAAGAACAATTATCATATGAATTGCTCTCCTTAGAAAAAAAAGACATCTCTCTTTCTCTGCTTTTGTGTTTTTTTTTCTCTCTCTCTCTCCTCTATTTCTCCGTTCCTCTCTTTCTCTTTCTGTTTCTCTTTTCTTTTCTCTTCCTTTTTTCCGCATTCTCTCCCTCCCTCCTCCCTCTCTCTTTCTCTCTCTCCCTCTCATCCTCTCTCTTTCTCTCTCTCTCTCTCTATAAAGATGCGTTATATATTTTTTTTGAGATATCAGGTCATGTGAAAAACAAACAAACAAATAGTCAAATAGACAAAGAATCAAAGAAAATAACAAGTAAAAACAAGAATATGCTTTTATCTTTTTATCAAACTTAGATAATTTGATTGAACTTGTGCAACAAAGAGGAGTGAAAGGGAGGGATGAATTAGAAAAAAGGGTGAAGATCACAGAGAATGAAGAGAAAAAACAAAAACAAGAAGAGAGGGAGATAAGGTGGGAGTGCTTTTGCTCATGAATAATGAGAGATGAGAGATAAGGAGAGAAGAGAGAGGATACAAAAGAGTGAGGTAAGGAGAGAGAGAGAAAAAAAAATAATATATATAGTTAGATTGATAGATATATATATATACATACATATATATATATATATAATATATATATATATATATATATATATATATATATATATATAGAGAGAGAGAGAGAGAGAGAGAGAGAGAGAGAGAGAGAGAAAGAGAGATAGATAGATAGATATATATATAGAGAGAGAAATTATATATATATATATATATATATATATATATATATATATATATATATATATATATGTATACGTATATATACATATATATATATATATATATATATATATATATATATATATATATATATATATATATATATATATATATATATATATATATATATATATGCGTATATACATATATATATATATATATATATATATATATATATATATATATACGTATATATATATATATATATATATATATATATATATATATATATATTTATATATATATATATATATACATGCATATAAATATTTACCTATTCAGTAGGGGGATAGGGGGAATAGGATGAAGATGGAGAGAAGTGAGAGAAGTTAAGAGTGAAGTTAGGAGAGGAAGAGAGAAAGTCAACGAAGTATAGAAAAAGAAGTGAGGGGAAAGGGGAAAGGGGAAAGGGGAAAGGGGAAAGGGGAAAGGGAAAGGGGAAGAGGAAGAGGAAGAGGAGAGAAGCTAAACGACAAAATAACCACATAACTAATAATATATACTTTTAAAACCTCCTCACGAATTCGCTTTTGAGAACGAGAGAGAGAGAGAGAGAGAGAGATAGAAACAGATAAATAATAACACTCACCTTACCTCGAAGTTATTATAAAGAGCGAAAGAGTAAATGAGGAATAGATACGGTGATGATAACGACTTTTTTTCTTCACATTTCACTGCTATTTATACTCGGGTAACGGTGAGGATAACAGTAACGGTGAAATGGATATGTGATTGCTATGGTTAATTGGTTACTGTGAATGTTATTATTATCACTGTTATGATAATGGTGGTGATGGTGGTGGTGGTGATAGTGGTGGTGGTGATGATGATGATAGTAATGATTATAGTTCTGATTATGATGATGATGATGATGGTGATTATGGTTGTGATGATGATGATAATAATGATGATAATGATGATGATAATAAAAATGATAATAATAGTAATAATAAAAATGATAATAGTAATAATACCAATAATAATGATAATGATAATAATGATATTAATAGTGATATTAGTAATACTAGTAATAACAAAAATAATGATGATACTGATAATAATAATAATAATAGTAATAATGATAACAATAATGATAATAATAACTGTTTATATCATGATCTCTCTCCCTCCCTACTCCCCACTCCCTCCCCTCCCCCCATCCTCTCTCTCTCTTATTCTACACGACCCACACTTCTTCTCCCCCCCCCCCCCTTGTTGCAATAGCGTATCTTGCCCTTTAACCTGACCTACGAAATACGTTATTCATTTGCATATTTCCTTCCTCTCTCGACTTACATAAACTGAGGTACTGTTATTGTCATTACTGTTGATTTTTTTTATTTTTTTATTTTTTATTTTATTTTTTTATTTAATTCCCTTCTTCTGTTGCTCTTCTCATTATTAAGTTGATTAGGTTATCATTCGTTTGTTTGCTTGTTTGTTTTTCATGTTTATCGGTGCTGTTCATGATTCGGGATTCCTTGCAATTTGGTATCATTGTTGCATTCATTTTGCATAATGTGTTTAGAAAGACTGATTGATATATAGATGGATAGATGGATGGATGGATAGATATATATAGAGAGAAATAAAAATAGATATATAGATAGAGAAATGATAATAAATATATGGATAGAGAAATGATAATAGATAGATATATAGATAGAGAAATAAAAATAGATATATAGATAGAAACTGATAGACAAATATTTTGATAGAAAAAAAGAGAAGATGGAGAGATAGATAGTTAAATATATATAACCTGATATATAGATATAGAAAGATATATAGATAGATAGATAAATAGACAGATAGATAGATAGATTAATAGATGTGAATATGCACACGTAACATGTACCTTTGCCCCCACATAACCATCGTACCCCCTCAACTCACCCCCACGCCTCCCCTCCTCCGTCATATCTACCCCCGCAGCCCTCTTCTCTCTCACGCCTACGATCTGCCACTCATTTGCCCCGCCCATTCCCCCCCCCTAAAAAACAACGAAAAAACGAAAAAAAAAAAGAAAAAAAAAATAGCGCCTCTGCACTGGCGAATTCCGTTCCCAGGGCATTTTTGGGGAGGGGGGAGGGGAGGGGAGGGCGATGGTTGATAGAGGATTGGATGGGGGGGAGGGGGGTGAGGGGGAAGGAAAGGGCGCATTATTATTTTTCTAGTCTTCCTCTTTCTTTTTTTTTATTTGCTGTTCCTAGATCGTCTAGAATGGTGGTAGGGGGAAGGGGGGGGGGGGGGTGGCAGATGTTTAGGTAATTTTTCACTATCAATTTTCTTTTATCATCTTATTAATATCAATGGTAGTGACGGTAGCAATAGTAATAATAACAATGATAATAATTATGATAATAGTAATAATAATGATAAAAATAATGATAACAGAAATATTGAAGATAATAATGATAGAAATAAGGATGATGATAATGATGATTACAATAACAACAACAACAGACAGAAACAACAACAAAAAAATCAAACAGCAACAACAGCAACAACAGAAACAATAAAAATAACAGTCAAAGACAGCAGCTGCAACAGACAACAAAATCAAACAGCAACAACAACAATAAGTTAAAAAACAACAACAAACATCATCAACAACAAAAGCAAACAGCAACAACAACGAAAACAAGAGAAAGCAACAATAAACAACAACAACAATCACAACAACAACAGCGAGGACAGGGACTAGAAGCAGGCCCGCCCGCCCGCCCACACCACCTTGGGGAAAGCCCTGTTGGCGCCGGCCAGGGCAGGGCGGGCGAGCGAGTGGTCGTGGGCGGCCAAGAGACAGGAGGGCGGGCTGCAGTTCAATGCCTTTTTTCTATCTTTCCCTCTCTGTCCGTCTATTTGTTTGTTTGATTCTCTTTCTGTTTGTCAGTCGATGTTTGTCTGCTTGTTTATTTGTCCGTTTGTCTATCTGTGTCTGTTTGTCTATCTATTTGTCTAGGATTATCTGTCTATCTATATATCTGTCTGTCTGTTTGTCTATCTCTGTCTGTCTATCTATCTGTCTATGATTGTCTGTATCTATCTCTCTGTCTGCCTGTTTGTCTGTGATTGTCTGCCAGTCAATCTGTCTGTCTCTTTGTTTGTCTATCTATCCTCACACCCTCCCTCCCTCACTCTCTCTCCTTTCAGCAGGAGCAAACTACATCCAAGCTCGATTAATACTCATCATCTAATTAATCTCCTGTTCTTACCGATTATCTATTTTTACTTATATACATCTAATTATAAATTCATATATTTAGATATCCATCTATCAATTCATCTATTTATCTATCTACTTATGTATCCATCTATTTATTTATATATCATTCTATTTATTTCCCTCTCTATTCATTTATCTTTCCGATCTATATTTTCTTTCGACGCAGTGAAAAGAGCAAAATGGAGGTTGCAAATTCAGGAAAAACGCAGACAGTGCAGTCAGTTGCAAAAGTTGCTCAGGTCATGATGGCTGATATTCATTTGTTTATCTATGTATCTAATTTTGTCTTTTTGAAAGGCAGTGGATTTATTCTCTTGAATGTGTTAATTTTATTGCATATGATTAATAAGGATGATAATCATTATCATTATTATTGTTATGATCTATGAACATTTTGGCTGTTTGTTATTATTGTTATTGGTATAAATATCACTTGTAATGTTATTACTATTTTCATTACTACTTCTGTCAATAACATATCAAAATCAATATCATTCTTATCATCTGTTATCATTGTAATTATCATTATCATTACTATTTTTTTTATAATTAGTATAACTATTATTACTACTATTATTATCATTGATATTATCGTTATCGTTATTATCATCATCACCATCATCATTATCATTAATATTATCGTTATCATTATTATCATCATTACCCTCATCATTAACATTATCATCATTATCATCATCTTTTCATTAGAGGAGGAGAAATAGGAGTGGGAGTAGGAATAGGAAGGGGAAGAGGAATAAGAGGATGAGAATGAGGATGAAGATGAGAAGGAGGAAGAGGAAGAGGAGGAAGAGGAAGAAAAAGAGGAGGAAAAAGAAGAGGAGGAGGAAGGAGATGAGGGGGAGGAGAAAGAGGAGGAGGTGGAGGGGTAGACAGAAGAGGTGAATAAAGGATGGAGAAAGAGAAGAGATAAAAAAAAAGAAAGAAAACAGGTCAGCTCGCAAAGCAACATCAACTCGTCAAGACAAATGATCTTTTCCCATCAACCAGCTCCTTGTTTCAGCCCCAAGGAGTTCCCAAACCCATCGACGTCTCTCCGTGCTCCTGCTCCCCCCCCCCCCCCCGTCCTTGCTTCTTGGTACTCCATCCCCCCTCTCTCCTCCTTCTATCCCCTCTCTCTCTCCTCTTTCTATCCTTTCCTCTTTCTTCCTATCCCTTCCCTTCCTATAGCCTCCCTCTTTCTTCCTATCCCCTCCCTTCCTGTTGCCTCTCTCTCCTCCTTTTATCCTTTCCTCTTTCTTCCTGTCCCCTCCCTCCTTCCTCCTATCCCTTCCCTCCCTTTTGCTCTCTTCTCTTCTCTCCTTCTTCGTGTTTCTTACTACTCCTCCCCAGCTTCTTTAGCCCCCCCCCCCTCCCCCCTCTCTCATTCTACGACCCTTCTTCCTCTTGTCTCTTGCTACTCCTTTCTCCTCCTACTATATCCTCCTTCTACCCTTCTTCTCCTCCTATCCCCTACAGCTCCATTTCTGTTGCCCCTCCCCCCTCTTTTCTCCATTTTCTACCCCCCCCCTCCCTCATCTCGGCTCCTGAAGACTTGTAACAAGTAGGACGAGCCCCTGACTACCTGACCTCTTGTAAACGTGAAGAGCCTGGAGTAAGGGACGGCAGCATGTAGGAACCTAAGTTACCGACCCTGGTAGGACCCTGGTAGTACTCTAGTAGGACCCTGGTAGGACCCTGGTAGGACCCTGGTAGGACCCTGGTAAGACTCTAGTAGGACCCTGGTAAGACCGTGGTAGGACCCTGGTAGGAACCCCGAGGCTCGATGTGTGTGTGTTTGTGTGTGTACGTGTGTACATGGCTAGTGGTTATCCCACTAGGGTGTTATTGGATTAAAGGAAGGCTGAGGTGAGCTCCTGTTTGGTGCTTTGGTGGGAGTTTTGTTGGGCATTTAGCCAGGGAGGGTATTTTGCATGGGTACTTTGGGCATTCAAAGGAGAATTAGAATTTAGTGAAGAATCATCTAGTAGAGAAATACAAACGAGATTGGCACAAACAGGGGCGGGGGTTGCTACGTGTTATGTGAGGGTGTTTTGACCTACATAAAATTTTTCGGGTCTCGAAAAACACACTCGGATATACTAAAATCCTCAAGATATTTGCGGAACAGTTGGAGGGGTGTTGGGTGTTTGAATAGACTATCGAGGACCACAGAACACTTAGAGGATCCAAGAGCACACGTCACAGTACATAGAGGATTCTGGGAGAAATAATGAAGAGTCTGAATAATAGTTTCTAATGTGAGGAACGTCTGTGGTACCTTAGTCAACATATAATTGATCTCGAAGCTGAGAATCAACTTTATTAATTTATTTTTTCGAAGTGCTTCGGGATTTTTTAAAAATCAAGCCTGAAAGAAAGTGACGAAACATCGTATTCAAAATTAATAGACGAGCGAGATGGCAGATCAGAAAGCTTTTTCGACACGTTAGTAGACACAGCAACACATAGTACGTAACGGACTGGATAGAAGAGTCTTGTCTACACACACACATACAAAAAAAAAAAAGGGGGGGGGATCTTGACCGTAGAAAAAAAAAGTGGAAGTCTTGACCGTAGAAAAAAAAGAAAAGAAAAAAAAAAAAGATAAAAAAAACTGATGATCCTAGGTTTTGCGTAATAGTAGATCGACGGCCCCATGTAAACGTGAGAGCCCTGGGGGTGGCAAGAAAGACGTAATCAGGGCTGTGCTGTCTTGAGGACCCTTGGACGTTCCTTAATGTATACGGGACTAGCGGTTACCTCATTGGGATGTTACTTGGATACTTAAGCAACATGTTACCGTAGGAGTATTATGGTAATTATGCTAACTACTTCGTTGACTGGCCACTTGGTATTTGGCTAAGAAAAAAAATAGGTTTTGAGTGAATTAGAAAGACTTATTTTAGCATTCCAAGTTGTTATACACTAAAGACGGCATTGTCTGCATTAGATTAT
>BOPN01000182.1:549655-554655 GCA_017312705.2 Penaeus japonicus
CCCCCCATCCCCTTCCCCTCCTCCTGACGATATACAGGAATTATTTGTTCGTTTACGGATTTCCTCTTTCTTCTTTGTCTTGTTTATCTTCTTGTTATTCTTATTCTTCCTGTTCTTCTGATTGTTGTTGTTTTTTTGTCTTCTTACTGTCCTTCTTCTGATTGTTGTTGTTATTGTAAATTGTCTTTTTATCGTGTTCTTTTTCTTCTTCTTTTTTGTTCTTCGTTTTGAGTCAGTGGCTGGAAATAGTACAGCTCTTCGGGGTCATTTTATTTCGTATCCGCCTTCGTGAAGTTATCTAGTATTTTGGTGAAAACGATATTGTGTATCCGCCTCTCTCTCTCTCTCTCCCTCTATTCTCTCTCTCTCTCTCGCTCCCTCTCCCTCTCTCTCTCTCCCTCCTTCTTTCCCTCTCCCCCCCTCTCTCTCTCTCTCTCTCCCCCCCCTCTCTCTCTCCTTCTTCTTCCTCTCTTTCCCTCCCTCTATCCCTCTCCCTCTCTCTCTCCCTCTCCCTCTCCCTCTCTCTCTCCCTCTCCCTTTCCCTCTCCCTCTCTCTCTCCCTTCCCCCTCTCCCTCTCTCTCTTTTTATCTGCCTCCTCATTTTCTAAACAACTTTACTCTCAGATCCACTTACCATCTCACGGAGAGCATCTCAGAGGCCTTCGACTAAATACCCGATGCACTGTTTATCACACTTATTCTTCAAGAAAACTCCGTATTTCGGAAACGGCTTAAGCTGTGTCCACACTTGTTGCATTTACACGTATCGTATCATCGTTGCGTATCACCGGGCGATACGCAACGATGATACGATACGTGTAAATGCAACAAAGGTGGACCCAGCTTAAGACCCAGAGGAACAACTATGAGCGGGCTGTTTTCCCACTGTTGCCACCGTTAATAATGGCGCTGTTAATGCTGTTAGGGATAAAGACCGAACAAGCAATTGCTGACTTGCGAATCACCGCTACTCGCTAGTGCTACCGTCGCCAAGTGCCTAATTATGATCATTATTGTTATTATGGTCGTTATCATCATGATTAGTGTTATTGTTATCGTTATGTTCATTATTATTGTTACTGATGTTATTGTTATTATTATTGATATTATTATTATTATCATTATTATTATTATTATCATTATCATTATTATCCTCATTATCATTATTATTATTATCGTTATCATTATTATTATCATTATTATTATTACTATTATTGTTATCATCATTTTCATTACCATTTTCATTATCATTACTGTTGTTATTATTATCATTATCATTATCATTATAATTTTCAATATCATTATCACTGATATTGTTATTATTATCATCATTACCATTATCATTATCATCATCATTACCATTTTTATTATCATTACGACTGTTATCGTTATCATTGTCATTACCATTATTATTATTGTCTGTAATGACGATAACAATAACAACAGTATTATCAATCGTCCTTATTATTACTATCGTTAATGATGATAATATTATTATCGACATTATAATTAATTTATGATATTACTGCTGATGTTGATAATCTAGTAAACATAGGTCATATTAGCAATGGTGAGAAGAAGAAAAATAAATAGATAAGGAAAACGTGGAGGAAGATGTGGAAATATAAGAAGAGGAGGAAAGGGAATGAAGAAGAGAAGGAGAAAGAGGGAGATGATGACGATGAGGATGATGAGGAGGAGGAGGAAGAGAAAGAAAAGGAAGTCGGAGGAAAAAAAGAGAGAGAAGCTCTCTCTCTCTTTCTCTCTCTCTCTCCCTCCCTCCCTCCCCTATCTCTCTCCCTCTCTCTCTTTCTCTGTCTCTCTCTCCCTCCCTCTCCCTTTCCCTCCCCCTCTCCCCCCCCTCTCTCTCTCTCCCTCTCCCTCTCCAATCCCCACTCCCCCCTCCCTCTCCCTTTCCCTCTCCCCCCCCATCTTTCTCTCTACTCTTTGCGGAACCAAAATTTCATTCAGGATTTCCCGTCACCCGCACGCATGTATGATGTAAACAAGAACGTTTATAGTACAAACGTTTGCCAGGGAACTCAGAGCCTGGGTTTTGAGCAAGGCGTTTAGGGTTTCCCAAGATGAAAGCTAAGTAAAGGTTGACATTTATTTTTTTTTCTGTGGTCGGGACTTCTCTCTCTCTCTCTTTCTCTTTTTCTCTCTTTCTCTATCTATCTATCTGTCTCTTTCTTTCTCATTCGCTCTCTCTGTTTCTCTATCTATCTATCTCTTTCTCTTTCTTTCTCATTCGCTCTCTCTGTTTCTCTATCTAGCTATCTCTTTCTCTTTCTTTCTCATTCGCTCTCTCTGTTTCTCTATCTATCTATATCTTTCTCTTTCTTTCTCATTCGCTCTCTCTCTCTTTCTTTATCTCTGTCTTTCTCGCTTTCTCTCTTTTCTCTATCTATCTATCTATCTATCTCTGTTTCTTTCTCATTCTCTCTCTGTTTCTCTCTCTCTCTCTTTCTCTCTCTCTCTCCCTCTCTCTCTCTCTCTCTCTCTCTCTCTCTCTCTCTCTCTCTCTCTCTCTCTCTCTCTCTCTCTCTCTCTCTCTTTCTCTTCTTTCTCTCTCTCTCTCTCTCTCTCTCTCTCTCTCTCTCTATCTATCTATCTCCCTCTCTCTCTCTCTCTCTCTATTCATCTATCTCTTTTTCTCTTTTTCTCATTTTTTATCGCTTTCCAGTCTCTTATTTTTTCACTCTCTTCGTCTTTATCCCTTTCTCTCTTCCCATTTTTTCTTTTCCGTGCCCCTCCCCCCCTTAGTCTCTCTCTCTCTCTCTCTCTCTCTCTCTGTATGTATATATATATTTTTTCTTCTTCCTTTCCTCTCATTTCTTCCTCTTTTCTTTCTCTTCCTCTGCTATCTAATCTCTCTTTCTCTTTCTTATCCTCCCTTTAATCACTCCCTCTCTCGCTCACTCTTTACTCTTCCTCTCTCTCACAATTATTCTCCCCTTTCCTCTTCTTTCCCTATATCCTTATATCCCTCTCTTCCACCCTTTCCCTCACTCTTTCTCTCTCTACCTTTCCCTCTGATCTTTCTCCCCTTTTCCCATTCTCTTCCACTTACTATCTCCTTTCTTCTCCCTCCTTTCTTCCCACCCACTCTCCTTCCCACCCCCCTTCCCTCCTTCCCACCCTCCCTCCCACCCACCTTCCCTCCTACCCACCCTCCTTCCATCCCTCCCCCCCACCCACCCCCCTTCCCTCCTTCCCTCCCACACCTTCAGGAAAGCCCCACCTCCTCTCAGCCTTATCTTCCCGCAGTATGCCGCTTATGCCATGACATGCATTTGCAAGCCGGGAAATGCAAATTGCAGAGCCGTGAACAGTGTCCCCGCGTCATTACCACTCGCTAAACAAGTGATCTACCGGACCCTGACACTATCTTTAGTTTCCCGCGACACTTTCTTATCTGCCGCCTTCCGCCCCGGCGTCCGGCTGGCTGACACCGCTTGACCTCTCCCACGTGCCCTGGGTGGGGAGAGGTCAAAAGAAGGCCGGAGGTCAGGTCGGCTTGGGTTCTTCCTAGCTATAGATGGGAGGCGGGGGGGTGGGGAGGGGGGGGGGAGGGGGCCGGGTTGTTGATTTTGGGCTCGGTCTCTGTCTATGTCTGTCTGTCTGTCGGTTTGTCTGTGTTTGTGTTTGTCTTTGTGTCTTTCTCTTTTTCTTTTTCTGTCTTATCCTCTGTATTTCTCTCTTTCTCTCTCTCTCCATCTCCCCCCACTCTCTTTCTCTCTCCATCTCCCTCTCTTTCTCTCTCTCTCTCTCTCTCTTTCTCTCAATCTCTCTCTCTCTCTCTCTCTCTCTCTCTCTCTCTCTCTCTCTCTCTCTCTCCTCACATTCAGCCTCACTGTTACTCTTCAACTCACCCGTTCCCTCTCTCAATTCCCTCCTCCTTCTCTATTTCCCTTCCCCTCTCCCTCACTTCCCCCTCTTCAATTTCCTTCCTCCCTTATTACCCCTCCTATATTTCCCTTCCTTTCTCCCTCACTTCCCCCTCCCCTACCCCTTCTCCATTTCCCTCCCCCCCTATTACCCCTCCTCACCCTCCTTCCCCTTCCCTATCTCCTCTTACCCTCTCCTCTCTCCCTCTCTGTAATGGTGATGATGGTGATAACAACAACAATGATAATGAAACAGTAATTGCAACACTACCAAGGGCAACAATGCCAATTCAAATGATTATAATGATAATAATAAAGATGATAATGAGAATACATTTCAACAACAATTACAAGAATAATGGTGATTATGATGATAACAGTTATAATATAAATAATTATGATAATGATAATTCTATTATTGATAATGATAATGATTATCATTGTCATCATTATTATTATCATTATTATAACAATCATTATTATTGTAAACATCATTATTGCAATCATTGTTATTACTATCATTAGTATTGTCATTGTTATCATCATCATCCTTATCACAATAATCATAATTATTGTAATAATCATCTTTATCCAACTATTGTTTAGTTATTCAAATATTTATTCATCGGTTTGTTCATCCGTGTGTTTCTTATACTCTGCCACACCACCTCTTTCTTTCTTTTTCTATCTCTCTTTCTTTCTCTCTCTCTCTCTCTCTCTCTTTCTCTCTTTCTTTCTCTCTCTCTCTCTCTCTCTCTCTCTCTCTCTCTCTTTCTCTCTTTCTTTCTCTCTCTCTCTCTCTCTCTTTCTCTCTGTCTCTCTCTCTCTCTCTCTCTCTGTATCTCTCTCTCTCTCTCTCTCTCTCTCTCTCTCTCTCTCTCTCTCTCTATATATATATATATATATATATATATATATATATATATATATCTTTCTCTTTCTCTCTCTCTCTCTCTCTCTCTCTCTCTCTCTCTCTCTCTCTCTCTCTCTCTCTCTCTCTCTCTCTCTCTGTCTCTCTCTCTCTCTCTGTATATATATATATATATATATATATATATATATATATATATATATATATATATATATATATATATATATATATATACATAT
>BOPN01000182.1:559655-564655 GCA_017312705.2 Penaeus japonicus
CCCCTCCTCTTCTCCTCCTTCCCTTCCCCTTCCCCTTCCTTCCTCTTCCCCTCCTCTCTCTCTTCTCTCTTCCTCTCTCTTCTCCTCCTTCCCCTTCCTCTTCCCCCTCCCCTCTACCTATTCTCCTCCTTCCCTCTCCTCTTCTCCTCCTTCCCCCTTCCCTCTTCCCCCTCCCTCTCCTATTCCCCTCCATCTCCTTCCCTCTCCTCTTTCCCTCCTTCCCCATCTTTATTCCCCCTCCCTCTCTTTCCCTCCTTCCCCTTCCCCCTCCCTCTCTTTCCCTCCTTCCCCCTCCCTCTCTTTCCCTCCTTCCCCATCTTTCTTCCCCCTCCCTCTCCCTATTCTCCTCCTTCCCTCTCCTCTTCTCCTCCTTCCCCTTCCCTCTTCCCCCTCCCTCTCCCTATTCTCCTCCTTCCCTCTCTCCTCTTCTCCTCCTTCCCCTTCCCTCTTCCCCCTCCCTCTCCTATTCCCCTCCATCTCCTTCCCTCTCCTCTTTCCCTCCTTCCCCATCTTTATTCCCCCTCCCTCTCCTATCCTCCTCCTTCCCCTTCCCCCTCCCTCTCTTTCCCTCCTTCCCTCCTCCCTCTCTTTCCCTCCTTCCCCATCTTTATTCCCCCTCCCTCTCCCTATTCTCCTCCCTTCCCTTCCCCAAAAGAAAAAAGAAAAGAAGAAAAAAAGTAAAAAAAGAAAAAGAAAAAAGAAAAAAAACTAATTTGCATAAATGTTAGGCCAATGCTTAGGGTCACGTCTTGCAAGCTTTGGAATAGCGTCTTAAGATTGTGATAAAAAAAAATGGACAAGAAGAAGAAGTAGAAGTAGAAAGAGAGAATGAAGAATTAGAAGGAGAAGGAGAAGAAGAAGAAGAAGAAGAAGAAGGAGTAGAAGGGGAAGGAGAAGAAGAAGAAGAAGAAGAAAGAGAAGAAGAGAAGGGAGAGGAAGGAGAAGGAGAAGAAGAAGAAAGAGAGGAAGAAGAAGGAGGAGAAGGAGAAGGAGAAGAAGAAGAAGAAGAAGAAGAAGAAGAAGAAGAAGAAGAAAAGGGAGAAGAAGGAGAAAGAGAAGAAGAAGAAAGAGAAGAAGGAGAAGAAGAAAAAGGAGAAGAAGAAGAAAGAGAAGAAGAAGAAAGAGAAGAAGAAGAAAGAGAAAAAGGAGAAGGAGAAGAAGAAGAAGGAGAAAGAGAAGAACGAGAAGAAGAAAAAGGAGAAGAAGAAAAAAGTAGAAGAAGAAGAAGGAGAAGATGAAGAAGGAGAAGAAGAAAAAGCAGAAAAATGAGAAGGAGGATAATAAGAAGAAAAAAAATAGAAGGAGAAGAAGAAGAAGAGGGAGAAGAAGAAAAAAGGAGAAAAAGATGAAGGAGAAGAGGAACAAGGAGAAGAAGAAGGAGAAAAAAAGAAGAAGACGAAGGAATGCGTTACCATAATTCCCTTTTATTTAATCCTTTATCCTTTTCTCTTTTTTGTGCTACTCTCTTTATTATCATTATTTTTTGTTGCCATCTTCAATTCTGTTTCTTAAGTTAGATACTAAGCTTTTTGTATCTAATTCTCTCTCTCTTTTTTCTGTTACTCTTTCTCACATATTTTATCTGTCTCCCTAACTTTCTTTCTCTTTATTTTTCTCTCTTTTTTCTTTCTCTCTCAGTCTCTCTCTCTCACACTCTCCATTTCTCCCAACCTCCTCCTCCTCCTCTTCCTTTCTCCTCCCCTTCCCTCCTCCTCCTCCTCTCGTCCGCCTCCTCCTCCTCCTCCTTCCCCCCGTCCCCCTGCTTCTTTCTCCCCTCTTCCCCCTCTCCTCCTCTTCCTCCTTTCTCCTCTCGTCCAACTCCTCCTCCCCCTTTCTCCCCTTCCCCCTTCTCCTTCCTCCTCCTTCTCCTTCCTTCCACCTCTTCCTCCTTTCTCCTCCCTTCCACCTCCTCCTCCTCCTCCTCTCCTACTTTCACTCCCCTCACTGTCCTTCAACCTTCATTGTTATTTATTTGTCATCATTATCATTTTTTATAATTATTCTTATTATCATACTCATTATCATTGTTGTTATCATTGTTATTGTTATTGTCGTATTATCGTGGTTATCATTACTATTATTATCATTATCGTTATCATCATTAATAACATTATCAATATCATCATAATCGTTATTGTTGCTATCTGTTGTATCGTTCGTATGTTCAATGATTATGAAAAAAACAAAGAAAAAAACAACTAAACAACGACAATAACAAGAACAACAAAAAGAAGACAAGAAAATGAAACGAGAACGAAGGATGAAAGGGCAAAGAAAAAGGTAAAAAGAAAAAGAAGAAGGAATGCAAAACAAACAAAACAAGAAATAAAATTCAGTTCTAGAAGAGTGGGATAATTTATCCAACAAAGAAACAATCAAGGAAACGCACAGGCAGACAAACAAACAAACATATTCACAAACAAACAAACAAACAAAACCGAAACCAAATCTAAAAGTAATCTCATTAATAACAATGATAATAATAATAATAGTAGTAATAATAATAATAGTTATGATAATAATAGTAACGATGACAGAAGTGATAAAAGAAGATGAAAAGATAATTACGATAGAAATAAAATTAAAATAATGACGAACCGTGAACCGAGGTCAAGAGACGCCATGACCTGTAATTGATGGTATTAATTACATATAAGGTTATAAGGTAATTGAGGGGTTTAATGGAATAAGGGCTTTTGGGCGTTCGTTTGTATAGGTGGGGGGTGAGGAGGGGAGGGGGAGAGGAAGAGGGGAGGGGTGGGAGTGGGAAGACAGAGAGAGAGAGAGAGAGAGAGAGAGAGAGAGAGAGAGAGAGAGAGAGAGAGAGAGAGAGAGAGAGAGAGACGGTGACACAGACAGACGGACGCAGAGAGAAAGGCAGGTAGGGAAGCAGGCAGACAGGCACAGCTAGACAGACAGACAGACAGACAAAGTGTCTGCTTGGTTGAATGAGGGGATAGGGCAGGGGTAAAGGCATAAGAAAGGTAGAGAGGGAGAGAGGGAGAGATAGAGAGAGAGAGGGAGGGAAGGAGGGAGGGAGAGAGGGAGGAAGGGAGGGAGGAAAGGAGACAGAGAGAGAGGGAGAGATAGATAAATAGATAGATAGAGAGATAGATAGATAGATAGAGAGAGAGAGATAGAAATAGAGAGAGAGAGAGAGATTTATAGATAGATAGATAAATAGATAGATAAATAGATAGATAGGTAGATAGATAAATAGATAGATAGATAGATAGATAGATAGATAGATAGAGAGAGAGAGAGAGAGAAAGGGAGGTAGGGTGGATGGGTTGGTTAATTCAGGTGTGCGTGTGTGCTTGAAGGGTCGTAAGAGAGAGAGGGGTAGGGAGAGGGGGAGGACCAGATGAGTGGGGGAGGAGAGGGGAGAGGAGAGAGGAGAGGGGGTAGGGGGAAGGGGGAAGGGGGGTCGACGAGTGGCCACGTGACTCAGAAACTTTTCTCGTTACGAAGGACAGGTGTAACGCGATGTAACTAATTTTTGTAAAATTTCAATAGATAATTACAATTTGTTTTTGTTCAACTATTTGTCTGCTTTAGTTATTAATATTATTTTTTGTTTTGTTGTTATTAGTTTTTGATTTTTGTGGAGTTGTTGTTATTGTTGTTAATGTTATATCTGGTATCTTTATCATCATTTTTGTTATTGTTATTGTCATTATTATTATTTAGATACTAATTGTTATGATTATTATTCTTGTTGTTTTTATCATTGCCATTGTTATTATAATCATTATCCTTATCATCATCATCATTGCTCTTATCATTATGATGATTATTATTTTCATCATTATCATTATGATTATGATAATAATTATCATTATGATTATGATAATAATTATCATTATGATTATGATAATAATTATCATTATGATTATGATAATAATTATCATTATGATTATGATAATAATTATCATTATTATTAGTATTGTTATTGGTATTATTACTGTTACTATCATTACTATCATTATCATTTTTATCATTATTGTTACTATGACATTATTACTATTAGTATCATTATTGATATTCTATTGTTATCATTATCATCATTACCCTTCTTTTCATTTTCATCATAATTATCATCATTATTATCATTTTTGTTATCATCATTACCTCTATCATTAATATTTTTTCCATTATTATCATTACTACTACTACTAGTATTATTATCATGTTAATTATCGTGACTATAATCATCATCGTAAATACTATCGTTGTTAGTATGATTAGTTAGTAACATTACTAACACTGTTTATATTAGTATTTCTAACATCATTGATAATTTTTGGTATTATCATCATCATTATCACCATCATCATCATCATTATTCCCTTTTCTACCGTCATCATTTCCTCTCTCCTCTCCTCCATCATCAGCCTACGCTCTCTCTCCCTCTTCCTTCACCGTCTATCCCCTCCCCCCTCCCCCACCCCTCCCCCCTCCCCCTCCTCCCCTCCCCCTCCGTGTTTACAGCCACTACCAACGCCTCAGGCTATTCTAGGTCACTACCGTAGTACATGTGCCCGGGGCTATGGTAGCTCTTCACGCCCCCTCCCCCCCCCCCCTCCCCCCTCTCCCCTCCCTTTCCCCCCCTCTCCCCTGTCCCCCCTCTCCCCTCCCCTTCCCCTCTCCCCTGTCCCCCCTCTCCCCTCCTCTTCCCCCTGACCTTACCTTTCTCCCTCTCTCTCTCTACTCTACCTACACGTCCCCCCCCCTCCCCCTCTCCATCTCTTCTCCCTCCCTCATCTCCTGCTCTGTTTGTTTGTTTCTTTCTCTCTCTTTCTCTTCCCTTCACTTCCTTTATTTCTTCTCCATCCTCTCCCTTCTTTCCCCTTTACCTTCAACCTTATCGTTTTTTTTTTTATCTCTCTCATTTATCGTCTTCCTCTCTCTCTATTTCTCTTTCTCTCTTCCTCTCTTTCTCTCCCCTTCCCTCTCTCTCCCCTTCTCTCTCTCTTTCTCTGTCTCCTTCCCTCTCTCTC
>BOPN01000182.1:577155-579655 GCA_017312705.2 Penaeus japonicus
GGGGGGAGAGGGGGAGTAGAGGTTAGGAGTAGGAGGGGGAGGGGTAGGGACAGGGGGGAGTGGGAGGGAGGTAGGGTTAGGGGGAGGGGGGATAGAGGTTAGGAGTAGGAGGGGTGGTAGAGGTTAAGGGGAGAGGGGGTGATAGAGGTTAGGAGGAGGGGGAGAGGGGGATAGAGTTTAGGAGGGGGAGGGGGGAATAGAGGATAGGAGTAGGAGTAGGAGGGGTGGGAGAGGTTAGGGGGAGGGGGGTAGAGGTTAGGAGTAGGGGGAGGGGGGGTATAGAGGTTAGGGGGTAGGGGGTAGAGGTTAGGAGTAGGGGTGGTAGAGGTTAGGGGGAGGGGGAATAGAGGTTAGGAGTAGGGGGAGAGGGGATAGAGGTTAGGAGTAGGGGGGGTAGGGCTTAAGAATAGGGGGAGAGGGGGTAGAGGTTAGGAGTAGGAGGAGGGGGGGAGGGGGGATAGAGTTTAGGAGTAGGGGGAGGGGGGTAGAGGAGAGGAGTAGGGGAGGGGGGGGAATAGAGGTTAGGAGTAGGGAAAAGGGGGAGTAAGGAAAAAAAAGGTTACGAGTAAGGAACCGGGGGGGGGGGGAGATAGAGGTTAGGAGTAGGGAGTAGGGGGGGGGGGGGATCTCACAAGGAGGTACAAGACACACCTGACCGACAAAGACAATGATTCACGCCCGTGCTAGCAACAAGGGAAAACGGGGGTGGCGGGAAGAGGGTGGGGGGGGAGGTTGGAGGAGGAAGGGGGTGGTATGTACCCGGACGTAAGGCTTGGCGGAGAGAGAGAGAGATAGTTTCATACAAAGAGAGAAAGAGAGAGAGAGAGAGAGAGAGAGAGAGAGAGAGAGAGAGAGAGAGAGAGAGAGAGAGAAAGAGAGAGACAGAGAGAGAGAGAGGGGACGGAAAAGTAAGAAGAAGAAGAGAGAGAGGGGGGGGCGGAAAGATAAGAAGGAGAGAGAGAGAGAGAGAGAGAGAGAGAGAGAGAGAGAGAGAGAGAGAGAGAGAGAGATAGATAGATAGATAGATATATAGATAGAGAGAAAGAGAGAGAGAGAGAGAAAGAGAGAGATGGATAGATAGATAGATATATAGATAGAGAGAAAGAGAGAGAGAGAGGGGGGGGAGGGGGAGGGGGGTACAGTAACACGCGTACGCACGAAGCTTCCGGTCTCAGCTTCACTTCGGTATTTCCCACTAACATTACCTTCTCCCACCCCCTCCCCCTCTCTTTCCTTCCTCTTCCCGTCCCCTCTCCCCTCTCCCCTCCCCACTCCTCCTTCTCTTCCCTTACTTCTCCCTTCCGATTGTGTGTCCACTCCCCCCCCCCCCGTCCCCCTCCCCTGCATTCTGCATTCTTTTTCTCTTATATATTCTCCTTTTCTCTTCTTTCTTTCTCTCTTCTGTATTTTCTTTTCTCTCTTCTGTATTCTCCTTCTCTCTTCTGTATTCTCTTTCTCTCTTCTGCATTCTCTTTCTCTCCTCTGTATTCTCTTTCTCTCTTCTGTATTCTCTTTCTCTCTTCTTTATTCTCTTTCTCTCCTCTGTATTCTCTTTCTCTCTTCTATATTCTCCTTCTCTCTTCAATATTTTCTTTCTCTCTTCTGTATTCTCTTTCTCTTCAATATTTTCTTTCTCTCTTTTGTATGCCCTTTCTCTCTTCTATATTCTCTTTCTCTCCTCTGCATTCTCTTTCTCTCTTCTGTATTCTCTTTCTCTTCAATATTCTCTTTCTCTCCTCAATATTTTCTTTCTTCTGTATTCTCCTTCTCTCTTTTGTATTCTCTTTCTCTCTTCTATATTCTCCTTCTCTATTCTGCATTCTCTTTCTCTCCTCTGTATTCTCTTTTTCACTTATGTATGCATTTTCTCTCTCTTTTTGAATGCGTTTTTGTATTTTTTTTCTTTTATTTATGATTTTCTATTCTTTTCTCTTCTTCCTGATTTCTCTCTTTTCCGCTCTGCCGCTGGCTCTATCCGTTTCTCTCTCTCTCAATCTCTCAATCTTTCTCTCTCTCTCTCTCTCTCTCTCTCTCTCTCTCTCTCTCTCTCTCTCTCTCTCTCTCTCTCTCTCTCTCTCTCTCTCTCTCTCTCTCTCTCTCTCTCTCTCTCTCTCTCTCTCTCTCTCTCTCTCTCTCTCTCTCTCTTTCTCTCTTTCTCTCTTTCTCACTCTCTCTTCATCCTCTCTTCACCATCTCTCCTTCTTCTTTCATATCTTCCCTCTCTTCCCTTATTCTCCCGTTCTTCATCACCTTCTCCTCCCTCCCCCCCTCCTTCCCTTTGTTTCTCCCCATCCCCCTATCTCCCCTCCCCCCCCTGCCTCCCCTCATCTCTGACCTCATTTCCCTCGCCCCTTCCACCTTACCCACCCCTTCCCCCCCTCCATCCGATACCGATCAGGTGCAAGATATAAAAGGCATAACATTCATTATGTGCTCAACAAAAAAAAGAGATCCTGCAACGTGCAACAACAGCTGCAACAAGTAGGGCACGAGGCAGGAA
>BOPN01000182.1:587155-589655 GCA_017312705.2 Penaeus japonicus
CCATAAAGTAAATAGAGTAAGTAAATCAGAGTAAGCAGGGCAGAACATGTAAGTCAGAGTAAATAATTCAGAATACATATGACAGAAAGAATTCATAGTCACAGAGTTGAGTCTAAATCATCTCAAAATAGCAAGCTCATGTCATCTCATTACATACTGAGTAAATAATCCAATTTTAGATCAAAACCAATTTCAGATCAAAATCAATTCCTGAGATGTGATTACTGATTTAATTTCGTATGTTTGAATATCTGTTTAAAATATCTCGATGATTGGCATATTCTTGTCAATCGGTCAATCTGTTTTCTTGCGTGTACAAGTAAATAGATATTCATCTAAACTGATAGATGAATGAGTGAATAGATAGATGAATAGATGAATGAATGAATAGATAAATTGGTACGATATGGATGAATGAATGATTTGTTTACAAATGTGGCTACAATGGAAGTTCATTAGATCTCATTCTTAAGTATTATTGCTGTTGTTATTATATTCGTAATTAGCATCATTATCTTCATTGGTATCATTATCATCATCTTTATCATTATCATTGAATTATCACTATCATTATCATTATCATCATCATCATCATCATCATCATCATCATCATCATCCATATCATCACTTTTATCATCATCAATATATCAACATCAGTAATATATATATATATATATATATATATATATATATATATATATATATATATATATACATATATATGTATGTATATATGTATATATATATATATATATATATATATATATATATATATATATATATATATATATATATATATATTTATATATATGTATATATATATATATATATATATATATATATATATACATATATATATATAAATATATATATATGCATACATATATACATATATACACATACATATATGTAAATAAATTTATACAAATACACACACACACATACACACACACACACACACACACATATATATATTTATATATATATATATATATATATATACATATATATATAAATATATATATATATATATATATATATATATATATATATATATATATATATATATATATATATATATATATATGTGTGTATTAATGTGTATATAATATGTAATATGATAAATATATATATATTATGTATTATCATTATTGATATCAATATTATCATTATCATAATTATCATTGTTTTCACCATTCTGATTTTAGAAAATAAGAATGTGTCATTACACATAAAAAGAAAAAAAAAGAGAAGATATAAAGAAATCTTGAGAAGATAAAAAAAAAAAAAAAAAAAAAAAAGAGAGAGAAAAAATATATAAAAGTTAATGAATAAATAATCGCATACGTAATGAAGTCAGAAAGACTAAGGCTGAAAAATAATGAAAATAATAGATATATTCTAAATCTTTCGAGGACCGGCATATTAACATTATATCCATTACCTTGTAACTTAGAACGTCTTTTACATTGCACTGAAGTTTCATCATTGAGTGTACGTCTAGATGCTCTCTTTAATTGTTTTTAATTACTTCAATGAATAAACACATTTTGTTTCGGATTACGTGATATTAAAATGAATATACTATTTTTTCAAGGATGTAGCTTTTATGTAACTGCAAAATACTCATATTTCTATTATGTATAATGGCGTTTGACGGGAAACATTACGATGTTGCGAAAATGTTGCTTAAAAAAAAAAAAAAAAAAAAAAAAAAAAAAAAAAAAAAAAAAGTGTAACATATCTTTTTCAGATGCTTTGTTTTATATGATGTCGCCTCATAATAATGTAAGCACAAAGAGACTCTCACTCACACACACACATACACACACACATACATACACACAAACAAACAACACGAACATGACCGCACACACACATACAAACATAAACACACACACACACACAAGTAAACAAACAACACGAACATGAACGCACACAAACATACAAACATAAACACACACACACACACACACAAACACACTCAAGCATGTAACCATAAGCGCAAAAAAAATATGTGGCGAAATTATCCCCTTCATTTTAAATACAATGACTCTTCTCCGACGCCATGCTGTGTGTCAGTGACTCACTCTCTCCCATCCTGATATCCAAATTAATTGGAACATGTGTGTTTCATTTCCGTAAGCATATACAAGTAAATTTATTCTAATAGATACATTGCTATAATTTAGATGAGAATATTACGGTTTCGATCATCTGTTTTATATTTCTTGAGGCTGAATGACTGGTATTTGTTTATTTATCTCTTAATTGTTAATCATGATTGATTTTTCACTATCGATTTTATGAGTTTTATTGTTCTATATCTATCTGTATATATATTAGACAAATAATGTTGCTTTCCATATATCCATAGCTTTTGGTCATTCATATAATATTTCCATTCTTCGCATCACTGGAATCTGCTCATTTAGATTAACATTTCCTATTGATAACCCAATACCGATTATGCACAAATCCCGCTATTCTGTATTTGGTG
>BOPN01000182.1:602155-619655 GCA_017312705.2 Penaeus japonicus
TTCTTCCCCCCCACCTCCCACCCCCCTCTCCCCGCCCCTCAGTCAGCACGAAAACCCTGCCACCCTAGTCTAATTGTGCTCAAACAATACCAGCAACATTATCAACAACAACAACAAAAACAATACCAGCAACATTATCAACAACAACAACAAAAACAATACCAGCAACATTATCAACAACAACAACAAAAACAATACCAGCAACATTATCAACAACAACAACAAAAACAATACCAGCAACATTATCAACAACAACAACAAAAACAATACCAGCAACATTATCAACAACAACAACAAAAACAATACCAGCAACATTATCAACAACAACAACAAAAACAATACCAGCAACATTATCAACAACAACAACAAAAACAATACCAGCAACATTATCAACAACAACAACAAAAACAATACCAGCAACATTATCAACAACAACAACAAAAACAATACCAGCAACATTATCAACAACAACAACAAAAACAATACCAGCAACATTATCAACAACAACAACAAAAACAATACCAGCAACATTATCAACAACAACAACAAAAACAATACCAGCAACATTATCAACAACAACAACAAAAACAATACCAGCAACATTATCAACAACAACAACAAAAACAATACCAGCAACATTATCAACAACAACAACAAAAACAATACCAGCAACATTATCAACAACAACAACAAAAACAATACCAGCAACATTATCAACAACAACAACAACAAAAACAATACCAGCAACATTATCAACAACAACAACAACAAAAACAATACCAGCAACATTATCAACAACAACAACAACAGTGTCTGCAACAATAAATCCAAAATACATCATATTAGTTATACGCTTTACTCGTCACGGCTTCCATGGTAGGAAAGAACACGCCAACCATATAACACGGTTATGAACATCAGTGGAACAAAGGAATGAGAGAACAATGATTATATGATTAGGCAGACCACACAATCAGAAATGTCAAATGGTTAATCATGCTGCGTAAATTACATAATCACACACACATACATAAACACACACACTCACACACACACACATAAACACACACACACACACACACACACACATAAACACACACACACACACACACACACACACTCACACACATACACATAAACACACACACACACACACACAATAAAACACACACACACACATTCACACACACAATAAAACACACTCACACACAAACATACACAAATAGTAATAATAATAATAATGGTTATATTAATGTAATGATGGTAATGATCATGATAAAGATGATAATGATAATGATAATATTGGTAATGATAACCACAACAACAATTATGATACCAATATGACGATAATAATGATGATGATAATAATAATGATAAAGACAGTGATGATTTAAAAAATATATTATAATCATAATCATAAAGATTATGATAATCATGATAATGTTGATAACAATGATTATTGCCCTCATTACCACTATTATAATCATTATCATATCTATAGTTATCATCACCATCAATGATACTCTAACTAGTATAATTATCAACAATATCATCTTAATTACCATAAATGTAATCATGATAATCAACATATCTATCATCACCACACTTATCCTCATTATCACTAAGTACAAAAATTCAAACCACATCATCATTCACTATAATTCACATCCTTCCCTCTCTTCCTATCTCCATATATCATTTATATATTTTTTTCTTCAATAGAACGAAAAGAAGAAAGAAAACTTTGATCAAATCTATAGGAACATGTATCAGAGATGGACATTTGAATATAAAGTTCGTGCTCAGAGTTGAATGGAGATGTAATCTGTTTTATTCGCCAGTGGGTGTTACCATTTATCATGCACACATAAAAAATATGTTTTACACCCCCCCACCCCCCCCACACCCATATATAAATATAAATATATATATATATATTTGTGTTCGTGTGTGTGTGTGTGTGTGTGTGTGTGTGTGTGTGTGTGTGTGTGTGTGTGTGTGTGTGTGTGTGTGTGTGTGTGTGTGTGTGTGTGTGTGTGTGTGTGTGTGTGTGTGTCTGTGTGTGTGTGTGTGTGTGTGTGTGTATGTGTGCGTGTGTATGTACGTGTCTATGATTTTGTTTTATGTTAAGGAAAATTTGATTTGCATATGTGTGGTTTATATATTCAATATATGTAAACAAGTAAAGAAATCTTTTGCGTGACACTTTAAATCATATTCTTTACCAGTAATATCTTCTCTATTGACCTTTCTTCTTTCTCCTCTTCCATCACTTTCTCCCTCTCTCTCTCTTCTCCATCTCTCCATTCTGTTCCTTCATCATCGTCTTTCTCTCTCTCTCTCTCTCTCTCCTTGTTGTCTTCCTTCTTCTCATAATCCCTTTCTTCTTTCTCCTTCTTCCCATTCCTCCTGTTCTTCCATCGTCCTCTTTTTCACCTCAATTTCATCTCTAAATCCAAATCCTTTAATAATCTTATTAACCTCTCCTTCTCGTTCGTTCTTCCTCCTTCTCCTCCTCCTCCTCCTCACTTCTCGAATCTTGGGTTATTGGGGTGATGGAGGAGGGAAAAGGAGATGGGGGTGGGGGGGGGGGGGGGTATATGGGGTTAAGGTTATAGGCAAGGCCCCTTCTCCTCTCCATCTCTCTCTCTCCTCCTTCTCTCTCTTCCGACTCCTTCCTCTTTCACTTTTCCATCTCCCTCGCTCCGTTTCTCTCTCTCTCTCTCGTTCCTATTTTCTCTCTTCCTCCGTTTTTCCCCTTCTCCTTCTACCTTTCCCTCATCACTCTCCCTCTCTTTCTCTAGTCCATCTCTCTCGCCTTTTTCTTCTCCCTTCTCCCCTTCCCCCCTCTTTCCCCCACCCCTATCCTTTATCTTTTTCTTTCCACTACTCACCATCTGCCTCTCCTCCCCCCCGCCCCTCTCCTTTGCCTATTTCTTCCCCATACTTCCTGTCTCCCTCCCTCTTCTTTCCCCATCCCTCTCCCTATCTTTATTTCTCCACTCTCCCCCTCCCCCTCCCTCTCCCTCTCCCCCTTCCTCTCCTTCTCTCTTTTCTTCTCCCCCTCCCCCTCCCTCTCCCCCTCCCTCTCCCTCTCCCTCAATCCCTCCCTCTCCCTCTACCTCTCAATCTTCTTCTCCCCCTCCCTCTCCCCTTCCCTCTACCCCTCCCTCTCCTTCTCCCTCTTCCCATCCCCTTTTTCTCACCATATTGTTTAGTCACGAACTGGAACCCTTCATCTTGTTGCTCACTCGTGTTCATTGAGTTCTTGCAACAGAGACACTTTCTAAAGAGGAAAAAAAAGGGAGAGAAATATCGGGATTGTTAAGATGTATTTTCACGAAGGATGAAGACAAAAAGAGAGAAAGAAATGAAAAAGAATGTGGTTATATTTTTTGGCGTGATTTTTGAGTTGAGGATTTTACTTGTCTCTTGTTTTTCTTCTTACTTTTTTTCTTTTCTTTAATATCTGTTCATGTGTCTCTATATCTCTATGTCTCTGTATATCTCTCTCCCCTTTACTTTTTTTCTCTCTGCATCTCTCTCTCTCTCTCTCTTTCTTTCTTTCTATATATATATATATATATATATTTATATATATATATATATATATATATATATATACATATATATATATATGTATATATATATATATATATATATATATATATGTGTATATATATATATATATATATATATATATATATATACATATATATATATATATATATATATATATATATATATATATATATATGTATATATATATATATATATATATATATATATATATATATATATATATATATATATATATATATATATATATATATATGTATATATATATATATATATATATATATATATATATATATATATATATATATATATATATACATACTTCAGCGTCTGGAGATCGACCTTGCCTTAGTGACTCGAGGCTTCCACCGTCTGGAGTCTGACGACGGAGGTGGTCGCCCGGAGGAAGAAGGAAATGAAGTCGTTCAATCGAGACTGAAGCAGCGATTGCTATTATCATTATCGTTATTATTAGTGTTTTTGTTATCATCATCATCACTATTTTCTTTCTTCTATTTCCTCTCATCATTATCATCACTATCATTGTTATCATTATTGCTATTTTCTCTCTTCTAATTCCTCTTATCATTATTATCATCACTATCATTGCTATCATTATCACTATTTTCTTTCTTCTATTTCCTATTATCATTATAATCATTACCATCATTATTTTTTTTTATTACTATCCCCATTACCATATGTTTTATCATAATTAACATCATAATTATCATTTTCATTATCATTATTATTATGATTATCAGTGCTATTATCACAATCATCACCATCATTATCATTACTAGTCTCATTACTTTCTTACTTCTACAGTCATTATCATCCCGCAAGCTCAAGCGATTGAACCTGCGAGCTCAAACGAGTGAACCTGCGAACTCAAGCGAGTGAACCTGCGAGCTCAAACGAGTGAACCTGCGAACTCAAGCGAGTGAACCTGCGAGCTCAAACGAGTGAACCTGCGAGCTCAAGCGAGTGAACCTGCGAGCTCAAACGAGTGAACCTGCGAGCTCAAGCGAGTGAACCTGCGAGCTCAAACGAGTGAACCTGCGAGCTCAAACGAGTGAACCTGCGAGCTCAAACGAGTGAACCTGCGAACTCAAGCGAGTGAACCTGCGAGCTCAAACGAGTGAACCTGCGAACTCAAGCGAGTGAACCTGCGAGCCACACACACAATCACACATAGAGACATAGGCATAAAGGCATAGACATAAACATACACATAAACATATTCAAACACACATACATAGACACACACACACATACACACACATATAGAGGGAGACACACACAAACACACATAGAGACATAGACATAAAAGCATAGACATAAGCATACACATAGACATACTCAAACACACATACATACGAACACATACAATAGAGTAGCACTCGACTTCGACTGAAGCCTTAAGCATCTCCATCCCCACAGATTGGCTTGGTATCTTCAGGTTGCATTGATTGGCACTTTGCAAGGAACCCTCAAGGAACGTTAAGAAATCCGAGTCGAGTAGGACCCCGACGTCCTGCAACAATGATCAATTGATGAGTGCGCTGTAGCAGGATCATCGAAAGTCGACGCCAAAGTCTCTGGCAAAATTATTCGACTTCAAACCTCTCATTTACAAAAGATTATCGCTCACATCGTCGACAAGAGAAGCTTCAGTGAATTCGACGCCGGTGACCCTAAGTCTCTCGATCGACCTTGCCTTAGTGACTCGAGGCTTCCACCGTCTGGAGATCGACCTTGCCTTAGTAACTCGAGGCTTACACCGTCTGGAGATCGACCTTGCCTGAGTGACTCGAGGCTTCCACCGTCTGGAGATCGACCTTGCCTGAGTGACTCGAGGCTTCCACCGTCTGGAGATCGACCTTGCCTTAGTAACTCGAGGCTTACACCGTCTGGAGATCGACCTTGCCTGAGTGACTCGAGGCTTCCACCGTCTGGAGATCGACCTTGCCTTAGTGACTCGAGGCTTCCACCGTCTGGAGATCGACCTTGCCTTAGTAACTCGAGGCTTACACCGTCTGGAGATCGACCTTGCCTGAGTGACTCGAGGCTTCCACCGTCTGGAGATCGACCTTGCCTGAGTGACCTGAGGCTTCCACCGTCTGAGATCGTGACCTGCCTGAGTGAATCGAGGCTTCCACCGTCTGGAGTCTGACGACGGAGGTGGTCGGTACGCCCTTTGGTGCCAGGATGAAGAAGGAAATGAAGTCGTTCAATCGAGACTGAAGCAGCGATTGCTATTATCATTATCGTTATTATTAGTGTTTTTGTTATCATCATCATCACTATTTTCTTTCTTCTATTTCCTCTCATCATTATCATTATCACTATCATTGTTATCATCACCACTATTTTCTTTCTTCTATCGCTCAAGCGAGTGAACCTGCGAGCTCAAGCGAGTGAATCCGCAAGCTCAAGCGAGTGAACCTGCGAGCTCAAGCGAGTGAATCCGCAAGCTCAAGCGAGTGAACTTGCAAGCTCAAGCGAGTGAATCCGCAAGCTCAAGCGAGTGAACTTGCAAGCTCAAGCTGAGGTGAATCCGCAAGCTCAAGCGAGTGAACCTGCGAGCTCAAGCGAGTGAACTGCCAGGCGTGAGTGAACTGCAAGCTCAAGCGAGTGAATCCGCAAGCTCAAGCAAGTGAATTTGCAAGCTCAAGTGAGTGAATCTGCAAGCTCAAGCGAGTGAATCCTCAAGCTCAAGCGAGTGAATCCTCAAGCTCAAGCGAGTGAACTTGCAAGCTCAAGCGAGTGAACTTGCAAGCTCAAGCGAGTGAATCCGCAAGCTCAAGCGAGTGAACTTGCAAGCTCAAGCGAGTGAATCCGCAAGCTCAAGCGAGTGAATCCTCAAGCTCAAGCGAGTGAATCCGCAAGCTCAAGCGAGTGAATCCTCAAGCTCAAGCGAGTGAATCCTCAAGCTCAAGCGAGTGAATCCGCAAGCTCAAGCGAGTGAATCCGCAAGCTCAAGCGAGTGAATCCTCAAGCTCAAGCGAGTGAATCCGCAAGCTCAAGCGAGTGAATCCTCAAGCTCAAGCGAGTGAATCCGCAAGCTCAAGCGAGTGAATCCGCAAGCTCAAGCGAGTGAATCCTCAAGCTCAAGCGAGTGAATCCTCAAGCTCAAGCGAGTGAATCCTCAAGCCTGGGCGAGTGAATCCGCTTAAGCTCAAGCGAGTGAATCAAGTAAGCTCAAGCGAGTGAATCCTCAAGCTCAAGCGAGTGAATCCTCAAGCTCAAGCGAGTGAATCCTCAAGCTCAAGCGAGTGAACTTGCAAGCTCAAGCGAGTGAACTTGCAAGCTCAAGCGAGTGAATCCGCAAGCTCAAGCGAGTGAATCCGCAAGCTCAAGCGAGTGAATCCCTGCTCAAGCTTTAGTGAATCCGCAAGCTCAAGCGAAAGTGAACTGCAGCTCAAGCGAGTGAATCCTCAAGCTCAAGCGAGTGAATCCTCAAGCTCAAGCGAGTGAATCCTCAAGCTCAAGCGAGTGAATCCGCAAGCTCAAGCGAGTGAATCCGCAAGCTCAAGCGAGTGAATCTGCAAGCTCAAGCGAGTGAATCCTCAAGCTCAAGCGAGTGAATCCTCAAGCTCAAGCGAGTGAATCCGGCTAAGCTCAAGCGAGTGAATCCGCAAGCTCAAGCGAGTGAATCCTCAAGCTCAAGCGAGTGAATCCTCAAGCTCAAGCGAGTGAATCCGCAAGCTCAAGCGAGTGAATCTGCAAGCTCAAGCGAGTGAATCCTCAAGCTCAAGCTGAGTAACCAAGCTCAAGCGAGTGAACTTGCAAGCTCAAGCGAGTGAATCCGCAAGCTCAAGCGAGTGAATCCGCAAGCTCAAGCGAGTGAATCCGCAAGCTCAAGCGAGTGAATCCGCAAGCTCAAGCGAGTGAACTTGCAAGCTCAAGCGAGTGAATCCGCAAGCTCAAGCGAGTGAATCCGCAAGCTCAAGCGAGTGAATCCGCAAGCTCAAGCGAGTGAATCTGCAAGCTCAAGCGAGTGAACTTGCAAGCTCAAGCGAGTGAATCCGCAAGCTCAAGTGATTGAATCCGCAAGCCTAAGCGAGTGAATCCGCAAAGCTCAAGCGAGTGAATCCTCAAGCCTGCGAATCCGCAAGCCTGGGCGAGTGAATCCGCAAGCTCAAGCGAGTGAATCCGCAAGCTCAAGCGAGTGAATCCGCAAGCTCAAGCGAGTGAATCCTCAAGCCCAAGCGAGTGAACTTGCGAGCTCAAGCGAGTGAATCCGCAAGCTCAAGCGAGTGAATCCGCAAGCTCAAGCGAGTGAATCCGCAAGCTCAAGCGAGTGAATCCGCAAGCTCAAGCGAGTGAATCCGCAAGCCTGCTGAGTGAATCCTCAAGCCTAAGCGAGTGAATCCGCAAGCTCAAGCGAGTGAACCCAAGCCTAAGCGGTAGTGAATCCGCAAGCTCAAGCGAGTGAATCCTCAAGCTCAAGCGAGTGAATCCGCAAGCTCAAGCGAGTGAATCCGCAAGCTCAAGCGAGTGAATCCGCAAGCTCAAGCGAGTGAATCCGCAAGCTCAAGCGAGTGAATCCGCAAGCTCAAGCGAGTGAATCCGCAAGCTCAAGCGAGTGAATCCGCAAGCTCAAGCGAGTGAACTTGCAAGCTCAAGCTTAGAACTTGCAAGCTCAAGCGAGTGAACTTGCAAGCTCAAGCGAGTGAATCCGCAAGTTCGGGCGAGTGAATCCCGGCAAGCTCAAGCGAGTGAATCCGCAAGCTCAAGTGATTGAATCCGCAAGCTCAAGCGAGTGAATCCGGCAAGCTCAATGCAGTGAATCCCTCAAGCTCAAGCGAGTGAATCCGCAAGCTCAAGTGATTGAATCCGCAAGCTCAAGCGAGTGAACTTGCAAGCTCAAGCGAGTGAATCCGCAAGCTCAAGCGAGTGAATCCGCAAGCTCAAGTGATTGAATCCGCAAGCTCAAGCGAGTGAATCCGCAAGCTCAAGCGAGTGAATCCTCAAGCTCAAGCGAGTGAATCCGCAAGCTCAAGCGAGTGAATCCGCAAGCTCAAGCGAGTGAACTTGCAAGCTCAAGCGAGTGAATCCGCAAGCTCAAGCGAGTGAACTTGCAAGCTCAAGCGAGTGAATCCGCAAGCTCAAGCAAGTGAATTTGCAAGCTCAAGCAAGTGAATTTGCAAGCTCAAGCGAGTGAACTTGCAAGCTCAAGCGAGTGAATCCGCAAGCTCAAGCGAGTGAATCCGCAAGCTCAAGCGAGTGAATCTGCAAGCTCAAGCGAGTGAATCCGCAAGCTCAAGCGAGTGAATCCGCAAGCTCAAGCGAGTGAATCTGCAAGCTCAAGCGAGTGAATCCGCAAGCTCAAGCGAGTGAATCCGCAAGCTCAAGCGAGTGAACTTGCAAGCTCAAGCGAGTAGCTTGCAAGCTCAAGCGAGTGAATCCGCAAGCTCAAGCGAGTGAATCCGCAAGCCTGCAGTGAATCCGCAAGCTCAAGCGAGTGAATCCGCAAGCTCAAGCGAGTGAATCCGCAAGCTCAAGCGAGTGAATCCGCAAGCTCAAGCGAGTGAATCCGCAAGCTCAAGCGAGTGAATCCGCAAGCTCAAGCGAGTGAACTTGCAAGCTCAAGCGAGTGAATCCGCAAGCTCAAGCGAGTGAACTTGCAAGCTCAAGCGAGTGAACTTGCAAGCTCAAGCGAGTGAATCCGCAAGCTCAAGCGAGTGAATCCGCAAGCTCAAGCGAGTGAATCCGCAAGCCTGCCAGTGAACTTTGCAAGCTCAAGCGGAAAATCCGCAAGCTCAAGCGAGTGAACCTGCGAGCTCAAGCGAGTGAATCCGCAAGCTCAAGCGAGTGAATCCGCAAGCTCAAGCGAGTGAATCCGCAAGCTCAAGCGAGTGAATCCGCAAGCTCAAGCGAGTGAACCTGCGAGCTCAAGCGAGTGAACCTGCAAGCTCAAGCGAGTGAACCTGCAAGCTCAAGCGAGTGAATCCGCAAGCTCAAGCGAGTGAATCCGCAAGCTCAAGCGAGTGAACTTGCAAGCTCAAGGGAGTGAATCCGCAAGCTCAAGCGAGTGAACCTGCGAGCTTAAGCGAGTGAATCCGCTAGCTCAAGCGAGTGAATCCGCAAGCTCAAGCGAGTGAATCCGCAAGCTCAAGCGAGTGAATCCGCAAGCTCAAGCGAGTGAATCCTCAAGCCCAAGCGAGTGAACTTGCGAGCTCAAGGAAAGGAATCCGCAAGCTCAAGCTGCAGTGAATCCGCAAGCCTGCCGAGTGAATCCGCAAGCTCAAGCGAGTGAATCCGCAGCTTGGGCGGAGTGAACTTGCAAGGCTCAAGCGAGGAATCCGCAAGCTCAAGCGAGTGAATCCGCAAGCTCAAGCGAGTGAATCCGCAAGCTCAAGCGAGTGAATCCGCAAGCTTAAGTGAGTGAACTTGCAAGCCTGGGTTACAGTGAATCCGCAAGCCCAAGCGAGTGAATCCGCAAGCTCAAGCGAGTGAATCCGCAAGCTCAAGCGAGTGAATCCGCAAGCTCAAGCGAGTGAACCTGCGAGCTCAAGCGAGTGAACTTGCAAGCTCAAGCGAGTGAATCCGCAAGTTCAAGCGAGTGAATCCGCAAGCTCAAGCGAGTGAATCCACAAGCTCAAGCGAGTGAACTTGCAAGCTCAAGGGAGTGAATCCGCAAGCTCAAGCGTAAAGTGAATTGCTTGAGCTTGCGGATTGTCTTCGCTGAGCTTGCAGATTGCTCACTGCTTGAGCTTGCAGATTCACTCGCTTGAGCTTGCTGGGCCTGACTCGCTTGAGTTTTCTGCGGATCTTGCTCGCTGAGCTTGCGGATTTACCCGCTTGAGCTTGCAGTGCTCACTCGCTTGGAGCTCTTGCAGACTCACTCGCTTGAGCTTGTGGGATTATTCTCTCGCTGAGCTGTAGGTTCACTCGCTTGAGGGATCCCACTCCATTCACGCACAGTGACTACTCGCTTGAGCTTGCAGACTACCGCTTAGCTCGCGATTCACTCGCGATCTTGATTCACTCGCTTGAGTTTATGATTAGGTGATCTCACTCGCTTGAATCCGTTAAGCTGCGAGTGAATCTGCAAGCTCAACAGTGAATCCGCAAGCTCAAGCGAGTGAACCCGCAAGCTCAAGCGAGTGAATCCGCAAGCTCAAGCGAGTGAATCCGCAAGCTCAAGCGAGTGAATCCGCAAGCTCAAGCGAGTGAATCCGCAAGCTCAAGCGAGTGAACTTGCAAGCTCAAGTTGTAGTGAATCCGCAAGCTCAAGCGAGTGAACTTGCAAGCTCAAGCGAGTGAATCCGCAAGCTCAAGCGAGTGAATCCGCAAGCTCAAGCGAGTGAATCCGCAAGCTCAAGCGAGTGAACTTGCAAGCTCAAGCGAGTGAATCTGCAAGCTCAAGCGAGTGAATCTGCAAGCTCAAGCGAGTGAATCCGCAAGCTCAAGCGAGTGAATCCCGCAAGCTCGGGCTGCAGTGAACTGCAAGCTCAAGCGAGTGAATCCGGGCAAGCTCAAGCGTAGTGAATCCCGGTGCTCAAGCGAGTGAACCTGCGAGCTCAAGTGAGTGAACTTGCAAGCTCAAGCGAGTGAATCCGCAAGTTCAAGCGTGTGAATCCGCAAGCTCAAGCAAGTGAATCCGCAAGCTCAAGCCGAAAGTGAACTTGCAAGCTCAAGGGAGTGAATCCGCAGTTCTCAAGCGAGTGAACCCTGCGAGCTTAAGCGAGGAATCCGCTAGCTCACAGTGAATCCGCAAGCTCAAGCGAGTGAATCCGCAAGCTCAAGCGAGTGAATCCGCAAGCTCAAGCGAGTGAATCTGCAAGCCCAAGCGAGTGAACTTGCGAGCTCAAGCGAGTGAATCCGCAAGCCTCAAGTGCAGTGAATCCGCAAGCTCAAGCGAGTGAATCCGCAAGCTCAAGCGAGTGAATCCGCAAGCTTAAGTGAGTGAACTTGCAAGCTCAAGCGAGTGAATCCGCAAGCTCAAGCGCGAGTAATCCGCAAGCTCAAGCGAGTGAATCCGCAAGCTCAAGCGAGTGAATCCGCAGTTTAAGTGAGTGAACTTGCAAGCCACAGTGAATCCGCAAGCTCAAGCGAGTGAATCCGCAAGCTCAAGCGAGTGAATCCCCGCAGCTCAAGCGAGTGAATCCGCAAGCTCAAGCGAGTGAACCTGCGAGCTCAAGCGAGTGAACTTGGTAAGCTCAAGCGAGTGAATCCGCAAGCTCAAGCGAGTGAATCCGCAAGCTCAAGCGAGTGAATCCACAAGCTCAAGCGAGTGAACTTGCAAGCTCAGTTTCTAGGAATCCGCAAGCTCAAGCGAGTGAACCTGCGAGCTTAAGCGAGTGAATCCGCTAGCCTGGCGAGTGAATCCGCAAGCTCAAGCGAGTGAATCCGCAAGCTCAAGCGAGTGAATCCTCAAGCCCAAGCGAGTGAACTTGCGAGCTCAAGCGAGTGAATCCGCAAGCTTAAGTGAGTGAACTTGCAAGCTCAAGCGAGTGAATCCGCAAGCTCAAGCGAGTGAATCTGCAAGCTCAAGCGAGTGAACTTGCAAGCTCAAGCGAGTGAATCCGCAAGCTCAAGCGAGTGAACTTGCAAGCTCAAGCGAGTGAATCCGCAAGCTCAAGCGAGTGAATCAAGCCAAGCGAGTAACCTGCAAGCCTTAAGCGAGTGAACTTATGAGCTCTGCCAGTGAATCCGCAGTTCAAGCGAGTGAACTTGCGAGCTCAAGGGAGTTTCGTTTTTGCTTGTGGGACTACTCGCTTGGAGCTTGTGACTCACCCGCAGATTCACTCGCTTGAGCTCGCGGATTCACTCGCTTGAGCTTGTGATTCTCACCGCCTGTGCCTCCTGAGGGACTCACTCGCCTGAGCTTGCGGATTTACTGCTTGAGTTTGTGTTCACGCTTGAGCAGACTCTTGGAGCTTCAGATTGCTTGACTTCTGATTCACTCGCCTGCTTGCAGCACCACTCGCTCTGGGCTTCAGTTCACTGCTTGAGTTTTACGTGACTCGCTGAGCTCTGCACTCACTCGCTACTGGAGCTTCGTGACTCACCTCGCCTGGAGCGTAGTGTTTACTCGCTTAGCTCTGTGATTCACTGCTTGAGGCTGCGGATTCACTCGCCTGAGCTAAGTGATACCGTCTGAGCCTGAGGATTACCGCTGGCTTGCGGATTACGCTGGCTTTCATGATTCACTCGCCTGAGCTGCGGACTCACCCGAGCCGCAGCTCACCGCTTGAGCGTTCGACTCGCTGGAGCTTGAGATTCACCTCGCTGAGTCACAGATTCACCGCTTGAGGCCGCAGACGCTTGGCTTCGTGATCACTCGCCGAGCTTTACGAGATCACACTGCCAGGCTGCAGGATCCACCGTTGAGCTCGCGGACTGTACCTCGCCGATTGTGAGGTCTTCGCTTGAGCTGGGTGATCACTCGCTTGAGCCAGGATTGAGGCCGCTCTGAGCTCAGTGCTCACTCGCTTGAGCTTGCACTCGCTGAGCACAGTGATCACTGCCAGGCCTGCGATCACTCCGCCTGAGCTCCAGACTCACTCGCTTGAGCTTGCAAAAATTCACTTGTGCTTGCTTCATGAGTCTCACTCGCTACTCACTCGCTTGGAGTTGTGATTCACTTGCCTGAGCTTATGATCTCACCGCTGAGCTATGATTTTACCGCTTGAGCTTGTGTGCTCACTCGCTTGAGCTTGCAGATTCACGCTACTTTATTTCGTAGTGCCTCACTCGCTTGGAGCTTATGCTCACTCGTTGAGCTTGCACTCGCTGAGCCCTGTGATTCGCTGAGCTTGCAGATCTCACACCCGCTGGTTCAGCTCACTCCCGCCCTCTGAGCTTGTGGATCACTCACTCGCCTGAGCTGCGATCTCACTGCTTGAGCTACAGATTCACTCGCTGAACTGCCAGTTCAAGCGAGTGAATCTGCAAGCTCAAGCAAGTGAATCCGCAAGCTCAAGCGAGTGAATCCGCAAGCTCAAGCGAGTGAACTTGCAAGCTCGGGCGTAGTGAATCCGCAAGCTCAAGCGAGTGAATCCGCCAGCTCAAGCAGTGAATCCGGCAAGCTCAAGCCAGTGAATCTGCAAGCTCAAGCTTAGTGAATCCGCAAGCTCAAGCGAGTGAATCCGCAAGCTCAAGCGAGTGAACTTGCAAGCTCAAGCGAGTGAATCCAAGGTTAAGCGAGTGAACTTGCAAGCTCAAGCTGAGTGAACTTGTGAGCTCAGCTTAGAACTTGCAAGCTCAAGCGAGTGAATCTGCAAGCTCAAGCGAGTGAATCCGCAAGCTCAAGCGAGTGAATCCGCAAGCTCAAGCGAGTGAATCTGCAAGCTCAAGCGAGTGAATCCGCAAGCTCAAGCGAGTGAACCTGCAAGCTCAAGCGAGTGAATCCGCAAGCTCAAGCGAGTGAATCTGCAAGCTCAAGCGAGTGAATCCGCAAGCTCAAGCGAGTGAATCTGCAAGCTCAAGCGAGTGAATCCGCAAGCTCAAGCGAGTGAACTTGCAAGCTCAAGCGAGTGAATCCGCAAGCTCAAGCGAGTGAATCTGCAAGCTCAAGCGAGTGAATCCGCAAGCTCAAGCGAGTGAATCCGCAAGCTCAAGCGAGTGAACTTGCAAGCTCAAGCGAGTGAATCCGCAAGCTCAAGCGAGTGAATCCGCAAGCTCAAGCGAGTGAATCCGCAAGCTCAAGCGAGTGAACTTGCAAGCTCAAGCGAGTGAATCTGCAAGCTCAAGCGAGTGAATCCGCAAGCTCAAGCGAGTGAACTCGCAAGCTCAAGCGAGTGAACTTGCAAGCTCAAGCGAGTGAATCCGCAAGCTCAAGCGAGTGAATCCGCAAGCTCAAGCGAGTGAATCCGCAAGCTCAAGCGAGTGAATCCGCAAGCTCAAGCGAGTGAACTTGCAAGCTCAAGCGAGTGAATCCGCAAGCTCAAGCGAGTGAACTTGCAAGCTCAAGCGAGTGAATCCGCAAGCTCAAGCGAGTGAACTTGCAAGCTCAAGCGAGTGAACCTGCAAGCTCAAGCGAGTGAACTGAAGCCTGCCGAGTGAACTTACAGCCTGCTGCAGTGGAATCCGCAAGCCTGCAGTGAATCCGCAAGCTCAAGCGAGTGAACTTGCAAGCTCAAGCGAGTGAATCTGCAAGCTCAAGCGAGTGAATCCGCAAGCTCAAGCGAGTGAATCCGCAAGCTCAAGCGAGTGAATCCGCAAGCTCAAGCGAGTGAATCCGCAAGCTCAAGCGAGTGAACTTGCAAGCTCAAGCGAGTGAATCCGCAAGCTCAAGCGAGTGAATCCGCAAGCTCAAGCGAGTGAACTTGCAAGCTCAAGCGAGTGAATCTGCAAGCTCAAGCGAGTGAATCCGCAAGCTCAAGCGAGTGAATCCGCAAGCTCAAGCGAGTGAACTTGCAAGCTCAAGCGAGTGAATCCGCAAGCTCAAGCGAGTGAACTTGCAAGCTCAAGCGAGTGAATCCGCAAGCTCAAGCGAGTGAACTTGCAAGCTCAAGCGAGTGAATCCGCAAGCTCAAGCGAGTGAACTTGCAAGCTCAAGCGAGTGAATCCGCAAGCTCAAGCGAGTGAACCTGCAAGCTCAAGCGAGTGAATCCGCAAGCTCAAGCGAGTGAACTTGCAAGCTCAAGCGAGTGAATCCGCAAGCTCAAGCGAGTGAATCTGCAAGCTCAAGCGACTGAATCCGTAAGCTCAAGCGAGTGAACTTGCAAGCTCAAGCGAGTGAATCCGCAAGCTCCTAGGAATCCCGCAAGCTCAAGCGAGTGAACTTGCAAGCCTGGGCGAGTGAATCCGCAAGCTCAAGCGAGTGAATCCGCAAGCTCAAGCGAGTGAATCTGCAAGCTCAAGCGAGTGAACTTGCAAGCTCAAGCGAGTGAATCCGCAAGCTCAAGCGAGTGAATCTGCAAGCTCAAGCGAGTGAACTTGCAAGCTCAAGCGAGTGAATCCGCAAGCTCAAGCGAGTGAATCCGCAAGCTCAAGCGAGTGAACTTGCAAGCTCAAGCGAGTGAATCCGCAAGCCTGCTGAGTGAATCTGCAAGCTCAAGCGAGTGAATCCGCAAGCTCAAGCGAGTGAACTTGCAAGCTGAAGCGAGTGAATCCGCAAGCTCAAGCGAGTGAATCCTGAAGCTCAAGCGAGTGAACTGCAAGCTCAAGAGAGGACCTGCAAGCTCAAGCGAGTGAATCCGCAAGCTCAAGCGAGTGAATCCGTTAGCTCGGCGTAGAGAACTTCGCAAGCTCAAGCGAGTGAATCCGCAAGCTCAAGCGAGTGAATCCGCAAGCTCAAGCGAGTGAATCTGCAAGCTCAAGCGAGTGAACTTGCAAGCTCAAGCGAGTGAATCCGCAAGCTCAAGCGAGTGAATCCGCAAGCTCAAGCGAGTGAATCCTCAAGCCTGGCGAGTGAACTTGCAAGCTCAAGCGAGTGAATCCGCAAGCTCAAGCGAGTGAATCCGCAAGCTCAAACGAGTGAATCCGCAAGTCGAAGCGAGTGAACTTGCAAGCTCAAGCGAGTGAATCCGCAAGCTCAAGCGAGAATCTCAAGCTCAAGCGAGTGAACTTGCAAGCTCAAGCGAGTGAATCCGCAAGCTCAAGCGAGTGAATTTGCAAGCCTGCTGAGTGAACTTGCAAGCTAAGCGAGTGAATCCGCAAGCTCAAGCGAGGAATCGCAAGCTCAAGCGAGTGAACTTGCAAGCTCAAGCGAGTGAATCCGCAAGCTCAAGCGAGTGAATCCGCAAGCTCAAGCGAGTGAATCCGCAAGCTCAAGCGAGTGAACTTGCAAGCTCAAGCGAGTGAACTTGCAAGCTCAAGCGAGTGAATCTGCAAGCTCAAGCGAGTGAATCCGCAAGCTCAAGCGAGTGAATCCGCAAGCTCAAGCGAGTGAACTTGCAAGCTCAAGCGAGTGAACTTGCAAGCTCAAGCGAGTGAATCTGCAAGCTCAAGCGAGTGAATCCGCAAGCTCAAGCGAGTGAATCCGCAAGCTCAAGCAAGTGAATTTGCAAGCTCAAGTGAGTGAATCTGCAAGCTCAAGCGAGTGAATCCGCAAGCTCAAGCGAGTGAATCCGCAAGCTCAAGCGAGTGAATCTGCAAGCTCAAGCGAGTGAATCTGCAGCCCAAGCAGTGAACTCTAGTTCAAGCGAGTGAATCCGCAAGCTCAAGTGAGTGAATCTGCAAGCTCAAGCGAGTGAATCCGCAAGCTCAAGCGAGTGAATCCGCAAGCTCAAGCGAGTGAATCCGCAAGCTCAAGCGAGTGAATCCGCAAGCTCAAGTGAGTGAATCTGCAAGCCTGCCGAAGTGAATCCGGCAAGCTCAAGCGAGTGAATCCGGCTAAGCTCAAGCGAGTGAATCCGCAAGCTCAAGCGAGTGAATCCGCAAGCTCAAGCGAGTGAATCCGCAAGCTCAAGCGAGTGAATCTGCAAGCTCAAGCGAGTGAATCCGCAAGCTCAAGCGAGTGAATCCGCAAGCTCAAGCGAGTGAATCCGCAAGCTCAAGCGAGTGAATCTGCAAGCTCAAGCGAGTGAATCCTCAAGCTCAAGCGAGTGAATCCGCAAGCTCAAGCGAGTGAATCCGCAAGCTCAAGCGAGTGAATCCGCAAGCTCAAGCAAGTGAATTTGCAAGCTCAAGCGAGTGAATCCGCAAGCTCAAGCGAGTGAATCCGCAAGCTCAAGCAAGTGAATTTGCAAGCTCAAGTGAGTGAATCTGCAAGCTCAAGCGAGTGAATCCGCAAGCTCAAGCGAGTGAATCCGCAAGCTCAAGCAAGTGAATTTGCAAGCTCAAGCGAGTGAATCCGCAAGCTCAAGCGAGTGAATCCGCAAGCTCAAGCGAGTGAATCCGCAAGCTCAAGCGAGTGAACTTGCAAGCTCAAGCGAGTGAATCTGCAAGCTCAAGCGAGTGAATCCGCAAGCTCAAGCGAGTGAATCCGCAAGCTCAAGCGAGTGAACTTGCAAGCTCAAGC
>BOPN01000182.1:632155-634655 GCA_017312705.2 Penaeus japonicus
GGGTAAATTAGACAAGCGGTTCGCTAACAAAGGTTTCCCTCCACGACCCTCGTAGGGGAAGGGGAAGGGGTAGGGAAGAGGAGAGAGCTTCGTAATTACCCAAAAAATGGTCGTTTATGTGTCCGGGAAGCAGTTCGCCCGTTAGGTGGTGGACTGCGGTAGGGTTGGCAATCCTGCTGTACGCTCATCTTTTCCTCCCGCCAAAAAAGAAAAAGAAAAAGAAAAACTTTCTGCTTTTTGAAAAAGGGAGATGATGAGAGGGAAAGAGAAGAGGAAGGAAAGGGAGAGAGAAGGACAGGAAGAAGGGGAGAAGAAAAGAGAGAGAGAGAGAGAGGGAGAAGGAAATAAGTATGAAAGGAGGGGGAGGGGGAGCGGAGGAGGGGGAGGGAAAAGATGAGAATGAGGGAGAGGGAAAGAGGGAGAGAGAAAGATAGCGAGAGAGTGAGAGAGAGGGAAATAGTGGGGTAGAGGGTGAGGGTGAGGGAGAGGGAAAGGAAAAAGGAAAGAGAAAGAGATGGAGAGAGTGAGCGAGCGAACGAGAAAGAGAGAGAGAGAGAGAGAGAGAGAGAGAGAGAGAGAGAGAGAGAGAGAGAGAGAGAGAGAGAGAGAGAGAGCGAGCGAGAAAGAGAGAGAGAGAGAGAGAAAGAGAGAGAGAAAGAGAGAAAGAGAGAAGAGAGGAGTAGGGTAAGGGAAGGAAAAAGGGTGAGAGTGAGAGTGAGAGTGAGAGAGAGAGAGTGAAGGTGAGTGAGTGGGGAAGGGTAAAGGAGCGAGAGAGAGAGAGAAAAAAAAGATGAGGGGAAGGTAAAGGTATAGAGTGAAGGAGAGGGTGAGAGTGAGGGAAAGAGAGAGGGTGAGGATGAGAGTGAGAGAGAGGGTGAGAGTAAGGGAGAAGGAGAGGAAGAAGGAAAGAGAAAGGGTGAGAGTGAAGGAGAGTGGGGGAGATGGAGGAGTAGAGGGAGTGAGGGAGAGGTTCTCATTATCAATAATGTCGTTATAGTTATCGTTATTTTTCATCATCATTATCTTACAAATCATAGTCATCATCATCACCATGTCATTACTATTATTATCTTTACCATCACTGTTATCATTATCACCATTACCCTTATCATCACTATCATCACCATCATTATCACTTGCTCCTTCTCTCACTTTCCTTTATTGCATCCCCTTCCTTCCTCCCTTGTCTCATTTCCACCCTCTCCTCCTCTCCTCTCTCATTCTTCCTTATTCAAATACTCTTTCTCCCGTTCATAATCGAGAGGGCAATCGCCTGTTCTCTCCCTCTCCCTGTCTCTCCTTTATCTGCGTCTTCTTCTTTTCCCCTCTTTCTGTCCTTCATATTTTTCCCATTCATCTCCCAGTCGATAAGGTTCGCATGTGTAGATAAGGTTATTTGAGAGCGCGGTTTTGATGTGTTTAGATACGTGAGAGAGGGACGGGACGGAACGGGAAGGTTTATCTCGATTCGTGAATGATTTTGGGACGCGCTGTATATGCATGACTGTATGCATGAACGAAAATGTAAGGTGGGTGCTTCTATACACATGCACAAACGTGGCGCATTCGTGTATTAATATCTAAACTACGGGACGTGAACACTGCTTAGGAAAATATTTAAGGACACTAGCACTTACATATACACTTACGCACGCATGCACGCAAGCACACACACACACACACACACACACACAAACACACACACATCGAGACACAAGGATACACACACACACACACACACACACACAACGAGACACACGGATACAACACACACACACACACACGCACACGCACATCGAAACACGGATACAAATCAAGACACCCAGGCACACAGAAACATACTTTCACATGCGTCCCAAGTTCCGCTAAATGATGACGTCATATGGTCAGCTGGGGCGCTTCAATCCTCTCACAGTCCCGGATGACCGTAGAGGCGATCACTCCTGATTATCACCCGGGACCCTTAAGGCGTTTATAACAGTGCGCTGAGTCACCCACCTGCTGCTTTTTTTTCAGGAGAGGAAACTTACTCCGTTTGTGTCTGGTTATTTTTAGGTTTGTTTATATATTCGTTTGGAATATTATTATAGGGCTATTGATATATTCTTTTGGAATATTATTATATTTGTTCACGCGTTTATGAAAAGATCCTTTTATTTTATTCAGTTATTGGCGTGTAACCTTGGCGCCAGAAGATGACAACAAACAAACCCATTTTATTATCCGTGAAAATCAACTTCATCCTCCATCCATACGGACATAAAACTCATTCATCCAATCGATAAATCCCCGAAGCATAAAAATAAATCAATAAATTGAGAATAGACGCACAGAATCACGAACAGAATGAATAAAATTCCACCGTGGGGCGAACAGGGCTGAGTCAAGCAATATGTTTGTTGACTCACAGCAATCGGCCCTTTGATGCTACAAGATGGACTCGCTGTGTTTGTTTTTATTAACTCGGGATTCAGATCGAGTTCTGACTGCTGTTAAAAAC
>BOPN01000182.1:647155-649655 GCA_017312705.2 Penaeus japonicus
AGGAATAGGAGAAGGGGGAGGGGAGAAGGAGAAAGAGAGAAGGAGAAGGAGAGAAGGGGAAGGGGAGAAGGAGAAAGAGAGAAGGAGAAGGGGAGAAGAGGAAGGAGAGAAGGGGAAGGGGAGAAGGGGGAGGGGAGAAGGAGAAAGAGAGAAGGGGAAGGGGAGAAGGAGAAGGAAAGAAGGAGAAACAGAGAAGGGTAAGGGGAGAAGGAGAAGGAGAGAAGGAGAAAGAGAGAAGGGGAAGGGGAGAAGGAGAAAGAGAGAAGGAGAAAGGGAGAAGGAGAAGGGGAGAAGAGGAATAGGAGAAGGGGGAGGGGTAGGGGAGGGAGAGAAAGGTTGTTTGCGTTGCAGTGTTGTCCAAAGTTTTGCAAATTAACTCGGGTTCTGAACCTTCCTGACTTGAATCGCTGTTGTAGCTGCAGTGGGGTTCTTTTCGCAGACATTGGGATGTATTTTCTTCTATTGTATTTTCGCTCGTTCAATTATTGTTACTGATTGTTGATTAAGAATTTCTGAATTTATTTATTGTCTCTTTTTTGTGATTTATCTCTCTCTTCTCTTCTCTCTCTCTCTTTCTCTTTCTATCTATCTATCTATCTCTCTCTTTCTCTCCCTCTCTCTTTTGTTTACTCTCTCTCTCTCTCTCTCTCTCTCTCTCTCTCTCTCTCTCTCTCTCTCTCTCTCCCTCTCCCTCCCTCCCTCCCTCTCTCTCTCTCTCTCTCTCTCTCTCCCTCTTTCTCCCTCCCTCTCTCTCTCTCTCTCTAACCCTCCTTCTCCCTCCCTCCCTCCTTTCCTCCCTCCCTCCCTCTCTCTCTCTTTCTCTCTAACCCTTCCTCCCTCCCCCCCCACTCTCTCTCTAACCCCCCCCCCCCTTCACTGCTGACGCACTTCCTTAAGGGGGTTTGAAGACGACTCACTTCCTCCTCCAGAAGACAGTGGGGGAGGGAGGGGGAGTGAGGGGGAGGGGGAAAGGGGGTTAGGGTGAAGGAGGGGGTGAGAGTGAGGGAGGATAGGGGGGGGTGAGGGTGAGGGAGGAGGCGAGAGTGAGGGTGGAAAGGGAGGGGGAGTGGGTCAGGGGGAAAGGAGGTTAGGGTGAAGGAGGGGGTGAGAGTGAGGGTGAGGGAGGATAAGGGGGAGTGAGGGTGAGGGGGAAAGGGGTTAGGGTGAAGGAGGGGGTGAGAGTGAGGGTGAGGGAGGATAAGGGGGGGAGGGGGGGAGGGGTGGGTGAGGGGGAAAGGGGGTTAGGGTGAAGGAGGGGGTCAGAGTGAGGGAAGAAAAGAGGGGGGGGTATGGGTGAGGGAGGGTCAGATAGAGGGTTAGGGTGAGGGAGGGGGTGAGAGTGAGGGTGAGGGAGAACGGGAAGAGGGAAGGGTAGGGGTGAAGAGGTTGGGAAGAAGGGGGAGAAAAGAGGGGAGGGGAGGGGGGAAGGAGTGTGTCTTATTGAAAGAGAGAAGGAAAGAGGGGGGGCGATAAGGGCGAGGCTGACCGAGAAGGAGATTGAGGGGGAGGAGGAGGAGGAAGAAGAAGAGAAAGAGGAGGAGATGGAGGAGGAAGAGGTGGGCGAAGAAGAGGAGAAGGAAGAACAGCAGAAGAAGCAGTAGGAACTGGGTGAGGAGGATGAGGAGAAGAAGGAGGAAGAGGACGAAGAAGAAGTGGATGAAGAGGAGGAGAAGGAAGAGGGGTGGAGGAGGAGAAGGACGAATAAAGAGGTGGAGGAAAAGGAGGAGGAAGAGGAGGTTGAGGAAACGAAAGTAGGAAAAGAGAGAAGGAAGAAAGAGAAGAAGAACACGAAGCAGAAGAGAAAGAAGGTAAAAATACAAAACAGAAACCGAAGACAGAGAAATAGCAAAAGGTGTGTCCGTATGTGCGTGGGGTGGGGTGGGGGTAGGGTGGGGGGGTCATGCAGGTTAACTGGCGCCAAGAAGCAAATTATCCCAAGAAACTTGTCGGGAACCTCCCCTCTCCTCTTCTCTCCTCCTCCTCCTCCTCCTCCTCCTACTCTTCCTACTCTTCCTCCTCTCTTGTTCCTCTTTCTACTCTCCTACTCCTCTTCCTCTCCACCTTCTCTCCTTCTCCTCCTCCTCCTCCTCCTCTTCCTCCTCTCTTGTTCCTCTTCCTCCTCTCCTACTCCTCTTCCTCTCCACCTCCTCTCCTTCTCCCTCTCCTCTCCCTCCTCCTACTCTTCCTCATCTCTTATTCCTCTTTCTACTCTTCTCCTCCTCCTCCTCTCCACCTTCTCTCCTTCTCCTCCTCCTCCTCCTACTCTTCCTCCTCTCTTATTCCTCTTTCTTCTCTCCTCCTCTTCCTCCGCTTCTACTCCTCTTCCTCTCCACCTTCTCTCCTTCTCCTCCTACTCTTCCACCTCTCCTACTCCTCTCCTCCTCCTATTACTACTGCTCTTCCTCCTCCTCCTCCTCCTCCTCCTCCTTCTCTTTCTCCTCTTCCTCCTAATTCTCTCTCTTCTCTTCTTCTACCTCATTCTATTCCCCCTCATCATTCT
>BOPN01000182.1:657155-659655 GCA_017312705.2 Penaeus japonicus
GCCCGCCTTCTCCTTCTTCTCTCTGTCCCTCCCCTGCTCTCCCCCTCCCTCTCCCCTTCCCCTTCCCCTTCCCCTTCTTCTCCCTGCTCCTCCTCCCCTCTCCCTCTCCCTCCCCCCCCTCCATCCCTTTCCCTCTTCCTCTCCCCTTCCCCTTCCCCTTTTCCTTCCCCTTCCCCTTCTTCTCCCTCTCCCCTTTCCTTTCCCCTTCTTCTCCCCTCCCCCCGCCTTCCCCCTCTTCTCCCTCTCTCTCTCCCTCTCCCTCTTCCCTTTCCCTTCTTCTCCCCTCCCCCCAGCCTTCACCTTCTTCTCCCCGTCCCTCCCCCCTCCCCCTCTTCCTCCCTCCCCCCTCCCCCCTGTCTCTAAGTCTACAGATCCACATGGCGGCGCAGCACAAGGCCAGGACGAGAGTTAGGACACCCCGACCACAACCTCCAAACGTCCCTGGGGTTACGCTCTTCCTTCCCCCCCCTCCTCCTCCTCTTCCTCCTCTTCCTCCTCCTCCTCTTCTTCTTTCTCCTCTCCTCTTTCTCCTCCTCTTTCTCCTCTTCCTCTTTCTCCTCTCCTCCTCCTCCTCTTCCTCTTCCTCTTTCTCCTCTTCCTCTTTCTCCTCTCCTCCTCCTCCTCCTCTTCATTTTTCCTCCTCTCCACCTCCTTTCTCTTCCTTTCCCTCTTTTTCTCCTTCTTATCTTCCTCATCCCCTCCCATTCCTCCTTCCTACCCTTTCCCTTCTCTCTCTCTCCCTTCTTCCATTCTAATTTCCTTCTCCTCCTCCTCCTCCTCCCCCTTTTCGTTTCCCTCTTCCCTCTTCTTTTCCTTCTCCTCCCTTCCCTCTATCCCTCTCCCTCAACTCAACCTTTTCCTCCCCTATCTCCTCCCTCCTTTCTTCCCTCCCCCTCTCCCCTCCCCCTCCTCCTTCATTTCCTCCTTCTCTCCTCTCCTCCCCCCATCACCCCCCCCCCATCGATGACTTCCGCACGGGGTTGTAATTCCTCGTCACATGACAGGTGTATTGACAGGTGTCACTTAGAGTTTTTTTCTCGTTTCTTTAACGTGTGCAGGTGAACCTTATGGTAAGAGTTGTTACGCATCGTTTTTCTCACCTGTTCCATCTCCCTCTCTCCCCCCCTACCCCCCTCTCGCTCCATCCTTCTCAACCGATCTCTACCTACCTATTTTCTTCCTCTTCATCTCTCTCCCCACACCCTCCCCTTCCTTCTCTCTCTACCCTCCTCTCTTTTTCTACCCTTCCTCCTCCCTTCTCTCTTCTTCCCCCCCTCCTCTCTTTTTTCTCCCATCCTCCGCCCTCCTCTCTTACCCTTTCCTCCCTCTCTCCTCCCTCCTCTCTTCCTTCCTTCCTCCTTTCTTCCTCTTTCCCCCCCTTCCTCCTTCCCTCCTCTCTTCTTTCCTTTCTCCCTCTCTCCTCCCTCTCTCCCTTCCTCTTCTCTTACACTTTCCTCCCCTCCCTCCCTTCCTACTTCCCTTTTCTCTCCTCTCTTCTTCCCCCTTCCTCCGTTCCTCCATCCTCCTCTCTTCCTTTCTCGCTAATTCCTCTCAACCTCCCCTCCCTCCCTCCCTCCCTCCTCCCTCCTCCCTCCCTCCCTCCTTCCCTCCCTCCCTCCCTCCCTCCCTCCCTCCCTCCCTCCCTCCCTCCCTCCTCTCCCTCCCTCCCTCCCCTCATCCTCTCCTCCCTCCTCTCAACCTCCCCTCCCTCCCTCCCTCCCTCCCTCCCTTCCCTCAACCTCCTCTCCCTCCCTCCCTCCCTCCCTCCCTCCCTCCCTCCCTCCCTTCCTCCTCTCATCCTCCCCTCCCTCTCTCCCCTCCCTCCCTCCCTCCCTCCTTTCCATCCTCCGCGTATCTACTGTTACGCTTTTCTTTCTAGAACAGGTAGTGGGAGTAGTGTTGAGGGGGGGTAGGGGGGGAGAAGTGTTGAGGGGGGTAGGCGGAGGGGGGGGGGTGAGGAGGCGGTCATGGGGTGACTATTTGCATAGGGAGTTGCTAGGAAGGGGGAAGAAGGCGAGGCGAGATAGGGGGTGTGAAGGAAGGCAGAAAGCGAAAGAGGAAAATTGAAAGAGGGAAAGATAGATGCATTGGTATATACATGTATGTATGTATATGCATATATATATATATATATATATATATATATATATATATATATATATATATATATATATATATATATATATATAACGAGAAAGAGAGATAGATAGATAGAGAGAGAGAGAGAGACAGATAGATAGATAGACAGACAGAGAGAAAGAGAGAGAGAGAGAGAGAGAGAGAGAGAGAGAGAGAGAGAGAGAGAGAGAGAGAGAGAGAGAGAGAGAGAGAGAGAGAGAGAGTCATCGTATATGATAGTAATGATAATGATGATGATGATAACGATGATGCTAAACGACAAAACAAAAATAATGAAAGTAATAACAATACTGATGACGATGGTAATAGTATGATAAAGATGATAATAGTGATAATGATAATAATCATGATGATAATGATG
>BOPN01000183.1:16563-26563 GCA_017312705.2 Penaeus japonicus
TGTGTGTGTCTGTAGGTCTATGTGTGTGTAGAAAGAAACATATTTTAAGAAGAAAATCTTCCCAAAATGACAATATCTGAAGCAGTGGATGGTGGTGGCGACAGAAACAATGTGACGGGTGCTGCAAAAAGCAACAACTTTTTCCTTTTGCTTCACACACCAACCTTCTTGGACTGTGAGAGCGAAGCGTTGTCAAAAGATGCTTCTGATCCCTTAGACATTACTGATCCATCACAAGAAATACATACTGGTGATTTTGAAAACGTTTCTTCCGACCTTATAGGACTTATATAACGAATGCTTGCAAGTATACATGACAATAAACATACGCACAACGATGATTATGAATTATGTTAAAAATAAGATAAGAGTTATCAAGGACAATGATGAAGATGACAATGATGATAATAGTGTTTATAATGATAACGGCGCTTATGATACTAATGATGATTGGCCAATAATGATGATGACAATAACAAGAGTAATAACGGTGATGATTAAGAGTATTTGTAAATCGGTCAACATAACAAAAGTGTTGCTGGAATCATGACCGGAATTATAGCGTGTATAACGGCGCCTCGCCCTCGAGTAGAACGTCGACTTTTTTTTACAGATGGTCGACTTGTTAGTTTCTGAAAAAAAAAGTTTTTTCCTTATTCCAAATCCCTGCTCACAGATTAAACAATTCACGGAGATAATTTTGGCCTCTGACATCGTAGTACCTGGTTGGCGCCACGCTGTCTGCGCCGCTCGTCGCCACGGGCCGGGGCTGCATTTGATTGTTCTATCTGTTCCGAGGAAGCTTTTTTATGCTGATGCTGAACTTATTGTGATATGTGCGTGCGCGTGTGTGTGTGTGTGTGTGTGTGTGTGTGTGTGTGTGTGTGTGTGTGTGTGTGTGTGTGTGTGTGTGTGTGTGTGTGTGTGTGTGTGTGTGTGTGTGAAGCCGTGAGAGTGCAACTAATAACCAGACTTTTGTGCATGCCAGATGGTCGCTCCCTCACTGATCTGGGTGCGCAGGCTACCTTCTTGAGGATAACGTCTTTGGTTGGAGTTTTTGGTCAGGGATGGCTACGCAAAACACAGTTCACTGCCACAGTTTATTAAATCAATTTCCTTGGGAAAAACGTTAAGACAAAAAAAAAATATCTTCAACTATCCCAAGCCTCCTAATGAATACATATCAAATATAGTGACATATAGTGACAAATATAGGATGTGTATGTGTATGTGTGTGTGTGTGTGCGTGTGTGTGTGTGTGCGTGCGTGTGTGTGTGTGTGTGATGGCAACAGAGAGAAAAAAATAAGGATGGTGTGATGGGAGCGACAGAGGGACATCAGAATCCTGCAGAATTGTTGCAGTTAACGAGAGACAGAGTTAGGTGGCGCCCCATGGTTGCAGAAGTCCAGGTGGATGTGGCATGTAGGTTTGTTTGTTTGTTTTATTCTTTATTATTTACTTTTAGTTCATTTGTAAGCCTTCAGCCAGATAGTCCACTCCGGACTGCCTTTTCTTTTAGCCTTCACAACCGGCAGATTGGTCTCTTTGTTTCAGATTGATCTCTGACATTTTTTAGTTAGTTTCAGTTTTTTCTTTTGAGGTTAGATGGAACCTCAGAAAGAGATCGGGGTTTTGAATGCCTGGGGTCAGTCTGGCCCTGCTCGCTGCTTTCCCTGGCCCGCCCCAAGGTAGGCAGAGGTCCCTTCATGCTTCGACCCCTGGATGAAAGGGCATTGCACGACAATAGCAAGAACGAGGGAGAGATATCGCAGAGGGAGATTGCAAGAGCGAGAGATGGTAAGAGAAAGGGCGAGACGGCGAGAGCGAGAGATGGAAAGAGAAAGGGCGAGACGGCGAGAGCGAGAGATGGAAAGAGAAAGGGCGAGACGGCGAGAGCGAGAGATGGAAAGAGAAAGGGCGAGACGGCGAGAGCGAGAGATGGTAAGAGAAAGGGCGAGACTGCAAGAGCGAGAGATGGTAAGAGAAAGGGAGGACAAGAGTGAGAGATGTTGAGGGCGAGAAATAACGAGAACTATCAAGAGAAAAAAGGTGGTGAAGGTGAGCGAGAGATAATAAGAAGGAGAGACATGTAGATAGAGTGAGTGAGAGGTAGAGAGAACGCGAAAAAGAGAGAGCGAGAGAGCAAGAGTAAGAGATAGTCGGAGAGAGAGCGAGACGGAGGCAACGAGAGATGAGAGCTGGGAGATCCGGAGAAACATAACACTCCCGCTGAATCATCTATTAGGTAAGAGGGATGTGCCACGATGTGCATTTTCGGTTTTATTGTCAGGGATCAATTCATCTGTGATACAGGAGCACTACCATCTGGCACTCCGAAGGCTCCCCTGTGGCGATAGGCTCTCTATCAGACCCCTGAGGCTCCCCTGTGGTGGCTGTTGTGGCAGGCACTCCGTCAGACCCCTGGGGCTCCCCTGTGGCAGGCACTCCGTCAGACCCCTGAGGCTCCCCTGTGGCAGGCACTCCGTCAGACCCCTGGGGCTCCCCTGTGGCAGGCACTCCGTCAGACCCCTGGGGCTCCCCTGTGGTGGCTGTTGTGGCAGGCACTCCGTCAGACCCCTGGGGCTCCCCTGTGGCAGGCACTCCGTCAGACCCCTGAGGCTCCCCTGTGGCAGGCACTCCGTCAGACCCCCGAGGCTGCCCTGTGATGGCTGTCTCGGCACACCCTCTATCAGACCCTCGAGGAGGTGCGGGTTCTTCTTCATATTTCTGAGGCTCTTCTGCGTCTGTGGTCTCAGGTCTCTCATCAGATCCGCGCTGTTCCTCCTCGGGTCCAGTCGCCTCTCCCTCTCCCCTGGGGTCCTCCAGGCGCTCCGTCTCCTCTCCCTGTGTTGGCTCCGTGACCTCAAACGTCCCGTCCATGTTGAACTGCAGTCGCATCCCGTAAAAGAAGAATCCTCCCAGTGAAGGGACCTTGTTATCCTCTGGAACTTCTTCGGGCATGACGACGAACCAAGCATTATGCACCTCGCGCCCGAACGCCTTAAGGCACAAGTCAAGGGCCGCATATGACATGGGGACTTCGTAATGCACTCCAACTATAGTTTTCCCTTGTACAGGCTGCAAGGGCAAGTCGAGCTCCTTCGCCAGACTCAAGGTGCCCCTCAGGTAGCCTCCAGCGGCTGTATCGATCTCCACTTCCAAGTCTTTCCCATGAATGTTCACGGTGGTCTTTGGTATGTCCCATAAGGCATCGTCGTTGTACTCGCGAAAAGTCAGTCTGTCCTTGTCTAAATCAATGATGCAGGAATAGCCTCCAAGAATATCGAGACCAAGCAAGTTGAGATGAAAATTTGACAATTTTCTAACTATGAACAGTCTTTGCATTTCATAGTCATTGATCCTAACATTGAGAAACAAGTATTTTAAGTTCGACTCGTCAAGATTACTCAAGTCGCTCTCCTCAAAGCCTAAGATGGCCATTTGTTTTCTAGAAATGGAGGTGAGGTGAGTTCCGGTATCCACCGCGAACTGAACGGGAATCCCTTCCACCTCAATCTCTACGTGGGGGATATAAAACTCCTTGCCGAGGAAGATGTCTATCGTTTCATTAACTATTTCCCTTCTTTCCGGGGCCACGCCGGTCACTTCTGGCGGTTCCTCCTCCGTCTGCATCGTGGCAGATTTTCGACTGTCGCTTGAAGGGGACTGTCCCGGTGGGTCCACAGGAGTTCCATCTGTCGGGGGAAAAAGTCATGGTTGGTTTGGAACAGAATTCTGAAGGTGAGTATCATTAGCGGAAACAAAACAAAAGTGAGTACCTCCAGATAGGTATCTGCTATCATCTGTCACAGTTAATTCTACAGCAAGCTAGCAAAGTTTGCCGTGAGGTAAAGTATATCATTCTCATTCAACACCACCTATTAATATTAGTCTTAATAGCTCAAAATTAACTTTATATCCCAATCCGAATAACTTGTGATATAAAGGGGAAAGTACGAAAGAAATAAAATCACTAAATGACCTCAATCTGTCGAGCCAATGAAATGTATTACATAGGAAGTGACTTTCTTGCCATCGGAGTGTGCCCAGGGTATGGCAATGATGCATGAGCAGTCGCGAGTTTATCTCTATAAAAGTAAGTCCTTTGACCATTTATTGACGGACACCTGAAGTCAGCTGCGTGACTCCTCCAATGAGGTCACACAGACCCTCATTTCTACCCACATTACTATCCATGTACACACATGCACAATATTAAACACATACATTTAAGTATACCCATGTACAGCGAGGTATACGCATCCACACACACACACACACACACACACACACACACACACACACACACGCACACGCACACGCACACGCACACGCACACGCACACGCGCGTGCACACACACACGCATATATATCAATACAATCTTGTGCACCATACCCATCCATACACACGTGTATGTACATCCATGTATACACACCTACATACACGTACAGGCAATTCCTTGTTGATGTAGGGATTTTTACGAATTTGATCGTCATACTTTTTTCTTCTTTTTTTTCATGAAACTTTTTGAAGAGCTTTCGTGAGGGTGAAATTAATGAACAATAAATAGGAGAAGGACCTCAACAAATTCGTGCATTCTATTCATAAAATGAACTCGGCCGTGTGGAGCCTTTGATACAATTCATGTATGAACAGAATCCCGTCGCTATGATCATTGTTTTTTTTGTGATATGTCATTTACATATCATACTTAGAGAAACGAAAGCCAGCAAAAGACAACAAGCAGGTGTGGAAATCTTGCAATTGCTTTTTGCTCTGACAGAATAACTGACGTCAGCATCTATGAGCCTTGCAAACATGACCAGTCCTTGAGACGGTTAAAGATAATCCGACTGTTTTCTCTGGAGAATTCACGTGTATGTATGAGTGAGAATAAGTGAGTGAGTGAGTAAGTGAATGAGTGAGTAAGTGAATGAGTGAGTGAGAGTGAGTGAGTAAGTGAATGAGTGAGTAAGTGAATGAGTGAGTGAGAGTGAGTGAGTGAGTAAGTGAATGAGTGAATGAATGAGTGAGTGTGTGGGTGAGTGAGTGAGTTAATGAATGACTTTTTTTACTTTGACGAGTTTATTGAGACAAGTGATTACTTACATCTCATGAGTGAGTGAGTGAGTAAGTGAATGAGTAAGTGAGTGTGAGTGAGTGAGTGAGTGAGTGAGTGAGTGAGTGAGTGTGTGTGTGTGTGTGTATGCGTGCGTGCGTGGGTGAGTGAGTGAGTAAGTAAGTGAGTGAGAGTGAGAGAGTGAGTGTGTGTGCATGTGTGTGTGTGTGTGTGTTGGAATCTGATATGTGGATTTTGCATTCATGTGAGGTGTGCTTGTTTTGAATCCGCGCCCCCGTGGCTGCATGTTGACAGTGCCTGTCTATTGACCCTACATCCCTGCGGCGTGCGTCTGTCCCTCTAAGCCGTCTGCATATCTCACCTGGCGACACACAGCCTCCTCCACAGTCGTGTTCCATCGCCGCTGCTTCGCTCCTGTCCAAGCAGAGGCCTCGGAGAGCAAGCGTGCAGTGAAGAGATGCCTTACGGGCGAGTTTGGCCTCGGAGAGAAGCTCGGGGATGCAGGCTCCCTGCGGCGGCGCGCGAACCTCTTGGTAATAACAACGGTAATAATAATGATTAATGATAATCATAATGATAATGGTTATATCAATGCTGGTAGGGATCATAATAACAATGGTAATAATAATAACAGCAATGATAATGTCAATAACTACACTGATAACGATGATGATGATAACTGAGATAATTAGTGGTATTATCATTATCATCATCAATATGTTGCTATTCGTTGCATCATCAATAAAAGTAGTAAAAACTGCAATAATAATTATACTACTGATACTGATGATGACATAATCATTATAACAATAACAACATCACCACCGCTACTACTATTGCTGCTATTCATGATGATGATGATGATTCTTTGCAAGCCACGGAGCGACCTCTGTACATGACCTCTTCCTACATCGTTTTCACGGGTAAAAAGGGTTGAAACTCATGAAGATTATGGGGCGTCGCTGTGACACAAGCAGCGAGGAACGGGGATTCTACGGACAAATGGGCGTGTCAGCTTGTCTGCGTGCAATGCAGTCAGTGTCGCGGGTGCGAGGTCAAGAGGGGTCAGGGAGGTTAAGGTTCAAAACGCGACGACAAAACATGTAAGTGGAATGTGAGGCGTCGACGTAAAAGAGAAAAGGAGGGAGAAGAAGGGGAAAAGGAGAGAGAAGGGAGGAGGGCCGGAAAGGGAGAATGAATAGAGGAGGAGGGAGAGAAAGGGGGAAGTGGAGAAAGAGAAGGAGGGGAGGGAGGGAGGGTCGGAAAGGGAGAAAGAAGAGGGGAGGAGGGACAAGAAGGGGGAAGGGGGCAGGAGGGAGAGTGGGAAAGGGAGAATGAAGAAAGGAGGAGGGAATGGAAGGGGGAAGTGGAGAGAGAGAGGAAGGGGGGTAGGAAGGAGGGAAAAGTGGGAAGGGAACAGATACAGAAGATGAGGGGACGGAAAGGGATGGGAAGAGGGAGAGGGGGGGAGTAGATTAAAAGGGAGGGAGAGAGAGGAGGGAGGAGGAAGGGGGAAGAGGTTGTGGGGTCCAGCCTCGGTTCTAGTTTTTAGTGGGGTACCTGGTGGGGTCACTCTGGAAATTTGAGGGTCGGTAGCGCACTTGCAAGCGGTAAGCCTACACAAGATTTTAAGATTTAATTTTGAGAAAAAAAAAACAAAAGAAAACAGTCAGTGTGGTTCGTACTTGATTTACGGATGGAGTTATAAAATCAGTATAGCATAAAACACTTCATTCTATGACCTTGTTTCATATTGACATGACAATTGTTTTCCGCCAAACGGAAACATTGCCAATGTGAGAGGACGCAGTAAAGATACACTGCTTGTTACTCAACCTTGTTTGTGTTTGTATGTACATGGATGTACGAAAACATAACACCACACGGATGTTCATGTGCATATTTGCGTACTATTTGTTGTGTATGATATGTATGGAAATATACATATATATATATATATATATATATATATATATATATATATATATATATATATATATATATATATGTGTGTGTGTGTGTGTGTGTGTGTGTGTGTGTGTGTGTGTGTGTGTGTGTGTGCGTGCGTACGTGCATGGATGTTCATGTATATGCATGGAATCACACGTGTATATGTATATAAATGTACATGTGTGTACACAGATATATTGTACTATTTGTTCATGTGTACATTTTGCGAGACATCGTGTTATCTGAAACTATCCGCGTACAAAACACTTGCCGTAGACCCCATATAAATCAAGAAAAATCTCTGACATCGGCCACAGAAAACAAGGATTAGGTATTTGCTTAGTAATGTTGCACCAAACTATTTTTTTTTTACACTATGAAGCTTCCAAAAAAATATGTAAAAACGTAATAATCATAATCGTAACCCTTCACTGGACAATGTCTGCGGCCCGCCTTAGCTCAGAATTTCCCTTGACCGAGAGAGAGACACATTAAGATTGACACTTTAAATAAACATAGAGACAATGACGAAGATGTCTAACAGTTTTTTAAACACTTGACAGCACAGGAACACGCTTCAGAAAACAAAAGGAAGCCCAAAATTTTCGAAATGGAGCAACACCCACCTGGTCAAATCACGCTTCGCTGCTGCTCACGGGTCCAGCGTCTGCCACTGCTCGGATGCCAAAAAATATGATGGTAGATGATATAATTTCTCATTAAATGGCATTTTATATCATAGCTTCGTTGAAGTAAAATTCACGAAGAGAAATTGCTTCAGCCAGGATATTTTTACCCGGATGTTTATCTTCACACGAACGCGGTTAGGCACATGGTGGCCACGCGGCAGCTTGGGTAGTAGAAGCTATGGTTGATCAATGAATGAATGTAAATCGTGCCCTATGGTTCCTAGTCCTCTGTGTGCAACATTTTCACTACTCGAAGTAAGATAGGACGGTACTCCTGAGTGTCACCCAGCTCTGTCGCTTGGCTTTAGAATCCACCAGCACAAAAACAGTCTTTAGAAAGAGGTCCGGGAAACTGCTATTACGCACTCAGGTTCAAGTGTTCAGTTTGGGGCGTATTGCGTACGTGTTTATTATTTACATATATTCATATATATCCAATCACCACTTTTCCTTTACTGATTCGTGTTTTAACAATGAATAATCATAATGTCAATATTTCGTAGACCTTTTTACAGCGACTCACGTTAATCGTACCATGTACTTCCAACATATCATAATTTTTCGTAATTTGCATATTCATCGAATAAGGTTTTGAGTGATAACCAAGCTTCAAATATCGTTGCAATATGAAATGCCATGCCATTGCGATAGACGCTTTGTAAACATGTGGGCCTCGACCGGGATGGCCTTGAAGCGTTCCTTTGTGTTCGGAAAAAAACGTTATATTTCGTTAACATTTAGATACAAACAATTGACAGTAGGTATACATATATCATAGAGACATTGTCTTCAAGCTATATTTGCCATGTTTGTTTGGAAGACGCTTTTTCAACACTACTATGATTTGGTACTCTTTAGAATAAAGAAAATGTATAGTACTTCGTTTCAAAGTTATTTTTCGAAAATAATATAAAAACCTAAAATCTAAAATTGCACGCAAACCAGCTGCCACACCTTTATGGACCTAACAACAAAATAATGAGGATTTTGAAATGTTGATATCTTCGTTCCAATAAAGGAAAGTGACAGGCGACAAACACCTATTCTGACAATTTTCCAAGTGCTAAGAGAAGCAAAATGTTCTTGTTTATTGATTTGTATATTGGGAAGGTATGTTTCTAATATGTTCTGGAAATCTAAACTACAACAATAGCAGAATTGGCCTCAAAAGAAGAGATCACAAATATAACCTTTAGGGGCGTGTTTCCCCTCACGTGAAAATCACCATGAATCTGGTACCAAAGGTTTAAACCTTCACTAACGTCTATAGATTGGTCTCTAATATTCCAAGTGAATAAACACATTTCTAAACCGTGAATAGGATGAACAAAATAGGAAAATAAATCTACATGCAAGAAAAATATAGAACATGTTAAATAAAGACATTCATACATGCATAAATATGTTTCAATAGTGAAACTTCTATGAAAAAGAAGTACTGTTCTGAATAACTATTAATGTCTTGGGGAAACCTTCTCTCCCTCCTCTTCCCCCTCCAACCCCCTTTCCCTCTTCCCCCTCCTCCTCCTCCTCCCTCAACTTCTCCCCCCTCACCCCCTCCTCCTTCCTCTATACTCTAGCCAACTGATAGGCGTGAACCAATTTTCAATATATCAATTCATGACCTGAGATATCCTGTTTTAGTATCCCCTTCCACCTAGTAAGGCGGTGAAGGTTATCCTAAAGTTACTTGTATCGAATATGAGCAAGGGTAAATAAGGCAGAGGAAGAGAAGGGAGACACGAGTGATCTGAACAAACCGGCAGAGCACGCAGCTCTGACCTCCAGCCTGCCTGCCGGTTGAAGGTAAGCGTATTATCGGGCCACCCCGATAAAGTGCTGCAGCAGAATACGCCCATGTCTTCTCCTACTGGTAACACTTCCCCCCACCTCCTCCTCCTCCTTTCCCTCCTCATTTTCCTCTTTCTCCTCCTCCTCCTTTCCCTCCTCATTTTCCTCTTTCTCCTCCTCCTCCTTTCCCTCCTCATTTTCCTCTTTCTCCTCCTCCTCCTCATTTTCCTCTTCCTCCTCCTCCTCCTTTCCCTCCTCATTTTCCTCTTCCTCCTCATCCTCTTGACCACGCTGACACAACAGCTCACCAGGCTTTGAAAATGTTAAATCAAAAATACTACTCAAAACTTAGTAAATTGTACACCTTTCAGTATGTACGTTGTGGATCATTTCAATCACATTGTCTACTGAAGTCCTCCACTAACAAAAGGGGATCCGGAGACCTCATAGTTATCTTATCTGACCCGCAAAACGCATGATCCTTTCCG
>BOPN01000183.1:31563-61910 GCA_017312705.2 Penaeus japonicus
TACAATGACATATCCACAAGTAAATCATCAATAAAAAAAAAATAAAAAAATAGAAAGAGTTAGAATGAAAAACCTATGTATTCTGAATCACAGATTTTGAATAATTCAAAGAAATCAGATATGTTTTGAATACAGTTATATCTCTATTATAATTCAGACATGCAGTAGTGTGACAGACACCTGACTGCCTGGCTAGCCGCATACATAAATGTGAAAATATATCAGTTTATGCTGTCTGTTTAAGCACAAAGCCAGTACAAAGTCTTTTTTCTAATCTGGTGGAATCTGTCTTCTTAAAATAACATCATTCTTCTTTTTCTCTTTTTTTTTTTTGTCGGAATTAAAAAGAAGAAAAAAAAAATTCAAGACAGAGTTGGAAAGAATATTGAGACGTCTTATTTTTTTCTCTTATCTTCAGCTATTCTTATTTGGCGATTGCATTGTTATCCTTAGAATAAAAGATGTATTTTTATGTTTTTCTTCCTATATGTTATGTCAATGATAAATCATAAAAAATATATGCAAAGCTTAAAAGAAATTCAATATGCTTGCAAAAATACAGAACTAAAAACGCTAAGAATTCATAACAAAGGGAAAAGAAACATTATGCTTAGTACAAACTTTTGCAACACAAGTGTACCAATACCAAATAAAAGGTAATAATAATAACAAAAAAAAGATAATCTTATCAACAGTAATATGATAATACTGCTAAAAAGGATAGTGTAAATCCTTCTCAATTTGTGCTTTTAAATGTCCATGCATTTTAAAACTGCATGTTACCCATATTTACTCAGCCCTCCGGCAATCTTATACAAAAATCAAAACAATGCAAGATTGTGAATAAAAAAAAAATAATAAATAAAATCCTAAAAAAAAAAGAAATCGAAAAAAAAAAAAAAAAAAAAAAAAAAAAAAAAAAAAAAAAAAAAAAAGTAAAAACAAATAATAATGCTAACAAATAAAAATAAGAAACAGTGTGACAGTAGAGTCAAGACATGAGCTAAAACAGAGTTATATGTCAACTAACAACAGCCTGCAAGCTAAAACATATCTAAATGAGTTTTCACATGGAAGCATTGAAGCCAAGGATTCTACAATAACTCTTCTGCATATAGTAAACACTGACAGTACAGAATGCAAAAAAGTCTGTAACTGTATGCACTTTGAAAGACAAAAAAAAGAAGAAAAAAAAAAGAAGAAAAAAAAAAAGATGATGGAGGGAAAGAACGAAAGAAAAGGCTTTAATTCAAATCTATATTAACATAAGAGGGAGTTTATATACAAAGACAAAAATATATATATATATATAACTTTGTACAAAGAAAGGCAAAACAGCGAATAGGGAAAGAAACTGTCGAGGAATAATCCCCGCAAATAATGCAAACGGAAGAAAATTATCCTCTTGACTCGGGAGAACATTTCCTACTCTTACTCAACTAAAACTCAATATGAGTAAGAAATAAAAAAAAGGGAGGGGGGGGGGGAATACACTTCAGTCATCAAATTTCTCTTCTCTCTATATAAATGCACTTTGGAATGTGTATGTAACTCTTTTTTTTTTTAATGGTTCTCTCGCAACTCTAGTTCTGCTATTAACAGGAGAAGAAGAAACATCTTATGGTTACGTCAATGTGAATATCTTTACACTGCATTCACAAGGTAACTAAATACATAGCGATATGCTAGCTGTTGTATTACGCTAAAGGAAAAAAAAAAAAAAAGTTGAAAAAATCCTCTTGACGTCTTCACTTCACATTACTGGAGCAAGAATCTCTAATGAGTAAAAATTATGGCATGACCTGACTTCAATATGAGGTCAGGTTACGGAAATTAACTTAACTGTACACATGCAGAGGACAAGACGAAGCCTAAACCATAATAAACAAACTCCTTTACGAATCCTGCTGGCTTTCACTGATTTCCTATGCGTATCAGTATACTCTGTCTTATGCCAACAAGTCACCTATCCCATGGGGAAGTAAACAGTTCTCAGGAATCAGCTAACTATAATCATGATAAAAAGATTAAAAAACAAACAAACAAAAAAGACTGTGCATGATTTTTTTCTTTTTTTTTGTGTGTGTAAAACAAAAAAGGTAAGGGGGAGATTTAATTACTTTCTTTTTTTTTAAGCTGTACATACACAAACAAATGAAAGTTTTTTTTTTTTTTTTTTTTTTAAGTTATCACAGAAAGACCTCTTATTAATTTCTTTTCTTTTTTCAATATGATCAGAAAGTGGCACTGTGATGCAAATTTCAGTTTCTCATTCCCTAGGAACAGACTGAGTGCATTATGATCTTGTTAGCTTTTCTTATAAGCTATTTTTTTTCTCTCTCTCTCTGGTCTTTAGGTGCTGACCCTCAAAAACTCTTAACAAGAAAATCTATTAAAAACGGTATCATCTTTTGTATGCAGTCAACTGAAGTTCTACCTACAAAATATTTGATTCTCATTCAATCATAGAATCCTGTTTATTGTTATATATAAAAAAAAAAAAAAAAAAATCACATATGATGTCTATATATTCCATACAAGTCCTGCTAACAGAAACATTTTTTTTTTTACTCCAACCACAAAAGAGAAACAAATAACATGGAAGTTTTAAAAGTTACTGAACTGTGAAAAGCCATATTCAAAAGCAGAATGCAACTGCTGAACTTTGTGTACATGCCGAGCAAATGTCTTTCTTTGTAAATGACGTGCTCATATTAGTATTAAGTGACTTTTAGCACCCTGTAAAATTACAGCAAAAAAATCTTCATTGTGAAAAAAGAATAAGCTTAAAACGAAGATGATTATTGCCCCCATCAATTCTTTTCTCCAGTCGCAAAAATTATCGGGCAACTTAACAAATATGGAAACAAAACTGATAAACCTGTACTACTCGACTTTTACTTAAACAACTAAAGAAATGCTTTTTTTTAAAGACGGCAAAATTTCCTTTTCACATCATTATCTGCTCCCTAAGCAACCCAACAACAGCCATACCCATATCCAACTGTCGTATATTTGCCAACCGCTGAATATCTACATAATCACTTACACACAATACTACACTGTAGAGCATAGGAATAAATAAGTTTAATCCATAGATATGATATGGTAAGCAAAGGGAACTACATCTGTAACAAGAAATATCATGATTTGTTTTCCCTCGTGAGGAAGGGCGACATGACTATGAAGATGATTAATATAATTCTGATTTTCATTGAGTGAGTTTTTCTTTAATAATAATGAAAAAAAAAAAAAAAAAAAAAATCTTTCTTTTTCTTAGTGAAGATCATGAAATTCCTTCCTTTTCTTTCTTAAGAGAATGTAAGACGAGGTTTGTATGTATGTAAAACAGGAATCTTGAAGGAGCTTACAAAATGCACCTAAATTACAGGACCTGTTTTTTCTTTTCTGTTTTTTTTTTTTTCTCTCCTTTGGTTTGTTTGTGTGTGCTTGCGACAAAAAAAAAGAAAAAAAAAGTGTTAGTGGAGAATGCCTGTGTATGTATTAAGGTAAGGAGGAAGAGGGGAGAGAGGGGGGATTCTGCTTTGAGAAAGATACTAAGCATTCTGCAGATTAAAAAAAAAAGATAAAAGATAAAAAGTAATTTCATGGACACACCTGCAGAAGGAGAGAAAGAAGGAAGAAAGGACAAGGAGACAAGCACAGAAAGAAGAAAATGAAGAAGAAGAAGAAGAAAAAAAAAAAATAGCACAGCTTATACAATTATGTAATCATGTATTCGAACAGGATGCCTCGAAAGCCCGGCTGCAGCACCCATGAACAGAGAGGAGGACTGAGGACTGGGACTAGGCTCCGAGGGTGGTGGTCCTGTCTTTGTTGTTGCTGTTGTTATTTTCTTGTTGTTGTTTCTTTATATGCTTAACTAGTTATCATCATTATCATCATAGAGGATCAGAGTATTGGTACACGTTATGAAGGTACAGAATCGGTCTCCCTTTTTTCATCTTTTTTACCCTATTTTTCTTTTTTTTACTTGAAGGGATGGTTGAATTATTAATTGATGTTGCTTTAACAGGCGGCAATAGCTTCTTGTTCTCAATTGGCATCAACCTTTCACTTTTAACTCTTTGCATGTTGGGAATTAGTTGTAAACCGGGTGAAGGTTGAGGTGCAGGTGGTGGCGGGGTGACTCATGTTGGCTGGAGGCCCCCTGTTGCTGCTCCCTCCGCACCCTGATGGAGGCCAGGATGTGCAGGACCATCGCCTTGCAGTCGCCGCACACGATCATCAGCTCCCCTCGCAGTCGCTCCTCCGCCTGGGTGGTCCGTGAGCGCTGCTTCTGTTTCCTTTGGGGTCAGAAGGATGGGGGGGGGGGGGAAGAGAAGAAAGTTTCCGTTAGCTCTCCTGTGAGGTACACTGTAGTCATTTTAGTAGTAGTGCATAACACAATGAATCTCAATTTTACATAGCAATTGGGAGGAAAAAACAAATCCTGGGAATAAACTATAACAGTAAATATAAACACTGATGCAGATATTGCCTTAATAAAAATAAATAGTCAATTAAACCTTCTCTGCTCAAAGAAGTGACCTTATAGCATGGAGAAAGTTTTTGCCTGCCCCCCCTTAGACAAAAAAGGGGAAGGGGGCTAGAGGAAAAAAAAATCACTTACTCAACCATGAGACGCTGCTTGGCTCTTTTACTTTCCGCGACACCGAGAGTCTGAGACCTCACCAGCTTTGGCCTTTTTAGGTGCAAACAGATCATGCAAAGCAGAGGAAGATAAGTCATGCATATTGAAAGGAAAACAATTCATAAAAACAAGTCATGCATATTGATAAGGCCCAAGAAAAAATAAACTTAAAGAGAGAGAAATTGGTTATGGAAATGAGAAAAGAAAAGCCATTCCTCTATAATTATGTCTTAGCAGATGTACATGCTCTAGAGAGTGAAAAGTTTGTCTTAAAACAGTAGATTTGTTTTTTTCTTGAATTTATGGCACCTTTGACTGTGATGTCATACAGCTGTTCAATGATATATGAATATATTGCACAAGTAAAAATTTACCATTATGTTTAATAAACTCAATTTGCTAATCAAGCGTGTATGACATTGCCTTAATATTGACTGAAAGAGTTAATTGAACAGCAGAATTTTTATTTGCATATATGTTTTCATTCCTCAATTTCTTTTATATATATAGATGTTTATGTATCAAATAAAGACAATAATAAAACCACAAACTCCATATACACATCACTTGAAGACTAAACCTCTCAATGTAAAATGGAAATGTAATTTAAAACTGAATAGTATTTACATTACTGTTCCTGAAAATCTTGACTTTAAATGAAACCAGAAAAAAAAATAGTTAGAAGCACTACCTTCTTTTCTTTATCTTACAGACAATTACGTCTGGATATCTGACTGCCAAGCAATTTTATTCACATATTTTTTCTTTTTGTTTGGAATATTACAACAAAAAGATGGCAGCTTGTACAACTCCAAAAAAGTTCAGCGATACATTTCAATTCGGAGGTTTTTACACAAGAGGTTTAGCCACCACACTTGAACATCAAAAGCAAACAGCACAAGAGTTTACTAACTTAGGTGGCTTTTTCGCCCAAGGGAAGCGGTGCTTGATCTCCAGGCGACTAATTGTATGGGAGCGCACGAGGCGACATCTAAGCAAGCAGGATAGAGTGGGGCATTTGAGCAAAACTGCATGCACAGGGAGCAATTTTGCTACCGGATCAGTTATCATGGAGAGAGGAAGAGGGAGAGAAGAAGCTAAGGAGAGAGGAAGTGAGGGAGAGGGAGAGGGAAAGAGAGGGTGAGGTGAAGAGAGAAGAGAAGAGATGAAGAGATGAAAAAGGGGAGAGAGGAAGAGAGAAAGGAAGGAAGAGAGAAAAAGATGAAGAGATGAAGAGGGGGAGAGAGGAAGAGAGAGAAAGTCAAGCAGATTGAGATGGAGGGTGAGAGAAAGTAAGACAGAAAGAGATATAAAGGAAAAGGGAAAGTCATGCAAATGATGTACCACAAAAGAAAAAAATCATGACAAGCATAAAGTTATTATTTTCAAGCCAGCAGAAAAATTACAAAATGCAGTGCACATAAACATTAAAAAGCAGTTTCCTTATAAACTATGCCATTAGTATTAAAGCAGGTACAAGGAAAAATTCAAAGTATCCAAAATCAGCAAAAAATCAACCCAAATATGAAACAGAAATCATGCAACGTAATAAAAAAAAGAAAAAAAAAAAGACATCAAGCAAGTGAACAAGAGAGAATTTGGGAAGAAAATGTCGATCTCTAAACCCCCTTTCAACTTACTTTTTGATGGCCTCACTGACATAGGGTGCAGGTGACTGTGCAGGCAGAGAGGCAGGCCCCTCGACAGCTCGTGTGAGGGTTGGCGAGGAAGGTGCCGACCCAACGCTGCCACTGACGCTGCTACGCCGTTCTGCGTTCCCACTGCTCGTGCTGTTCCCTGGCAGCTGCAAGTCCTGTGAATATGGTGTTGGGTTAACATTTAAGTCTCATTTCCCAATAAAGACAAAAGCTATCCGGACAGAGTGCACTGCTTCCTTTAGCACCTTAAAAGTTTTTTTCTTTACAATTATTATTATAATCTTTTTTTTTACAGGGTTAGTTTACAGGTACTCAGGCTAGCATTGATGCACCTATGAGCATCATTATTCAACCTAGGCCTCAGCTATAAAAAAGGTATAGTAGTCATGACCCTTCCTGAGTTATACCATATCAGAACACACGGCAAGAAAGTAGCTTTACACACTCAGAAGCTACAGGACAAAATATACAGCTTACAAGCTTAAAAAAAAGAATATCATTCTTTCAAAAATCAAGCCTCTGAAACTTTTTTTTTTTCATGTATACCATCACAATGCATGCGTAAGGTTAAGTATAGGCGTAAGCTCTGGCTGTCCAAGTAGGCATGCAGCCACTCGTAAAATGGCAACAACTGTGTGTAAATACAGCATCTGAGTGCGTGCATGGATGAAAAGCCATGAGAAATGTCATACTGAGCTGCTGTATCAAGGAGTGGAAGCAATTTTTTTTTTTTTTCTCATTCTCTCTGCTATGGCTCAAAAAAGGATACTGAGAGAATGAGGTGTGTAGTGTACCGTAGCAGAGAGAGTGCTTTAAAATCAGCTCCTCTAAGTTCTCTCTTGGTGTACAACTACATGTTTTATGCCAACTCAAATGACAATGCTGTGGGTGAGAGGCAGTTTATATACACATTTCTGACCAGCGCAGATCTCTCTCTCTCTTTGGGGCGGGAAACTCCTCTCGGAAAAAAAAAAGTAAGCATCATGAAGCCAGGAACTCGAGAGTGAGAGGGTGAGAGAGAGAGTGGGAGGGTTTATCTTATGGACTGGTGGGGTGGAGTGGGGGGGTGGGGGGGATGAATATGAAAAGACAAAGCTTCAATCTTTCTCAAGACGTCCACAAAAAAGAAGAAACAAAAAAAAGAAGCCCTTTCATCATTAGCTTTCCTGAGCTGTACCTGCGGCAGGATGTGAGTGCTTGCCGAGTGACTTACGCTCTCTTCCTGCTCTGTTACCTGAATGCGTTTTACGATGTGTTCAGAGATGTTAAACTGCAAAGAAAGTGTATGTGGCTTTACTCCAATCTGAACGACAAGGTAGCGCCAACAGGACTTCCTAACCTATAAAGTTATCTTTAACCCTTTTAGTCACTCTGCCACTGGTCACTCACTTTCAACACCACAATAAGATCACCACTTTGTAAAGACCTACGTCAAAATGGGTATTAAGAAAGTTTCAAGAATGAAAAAGGAATGATAATACTTAGAGATTAGATGCAGGGTTAGTAAGGAGCATTTCTTATCCTCTGTTGTTACTAAAAGAAGCTTTCTAATGATCAGATATTATTCCTTAGGGGGGAAGGAGAGGAGGTGAAGATGGAGAAGAGAGTAATGGGGGAGTAAATAGGTCCGAAAAAATAGGGGAGACAAGGGGGTGTGGGGGATATATAATGCCTTCTCACAACTTTTTGTCTGTCTGTCCTCTTGAGACAATAAATTCTAAAATCATGCAATTATTTTTTTTTTCTGTGCTCTACCATGCAGTTTCTGTAATAAATTTTGTGATATATTTGTGCAAGAATTGTTTCTCTAACGAATTCAGCTCACCAAAACGTATAGGCGTCTACTGACATTTTCCACGCCCTTTTTCTGTAAGATGTGAAAATTTGCAATTTTTTTCTTCCTCTCCCTTGATTAATTACCATTTTGATTTGTTTCATCACATTTAAGATATTCACCATAGCTTTCATCATATCTTTAACCTGTATTATAATCTATGAAATTATCTTAACATCATATCTAAAATCCTAGGTCACTCTTCTCTGCAGTCAAAATTAAATTACATTCACCGACATCCTTTTTACAAACACACAGAGACACTCATGCACACAGACTACAGAAAACCATCAACAGCTATTCACGATCATTATTCAAAAGAAAAAAAGAAAAATCATAATCTTTTTGCGATACAAACATAATTGCTAATTCAAAAAACATATAAAGTTCTCTTTTCCTCATCACACTAACTTTGGGATCGACCACACCTGTTCTTTGTGAAATAATATTATGGAATGGAATTCTAATATATATAAGACACTATTACCTGAATATTGATAAATCTCACCTTACTGAAATGGTGACACAAGAGTACACAAATAAAAGACGACAACTGTCTATCCTCATAGCTAAAACACATGCATCGCACAGTCTTCTCTTCTTTTTTTCACATCAATAATTCTGAATCCACCGGGAATTACAGTTGATCTCATCAAGCAATCATTCTAACAATATTACTAATATTCCTCTAACCGCCGCATATACATATAAATCTTATTAGTGATAAATAAGTAAATGCAATCAAGATTTGCTTAAAAGATATAACAACTGGAACACAATCCTAAACTTTGAAACAGAACCATGAAAAAAATATATGCTAAGAAAATATTAAAAACACACATCAAAAGTCAACAAGTAAAATAAGGAACCTATTAAAATAGAGATAAACAAATATAAGACTTAAAAAAAAAAGGACAATGGCAAAAACACAAATACTTCTTGGATGCTAACCGTAAGTCTCGACAAGATGGAACGAGGCAGAGACATGTCTTCATCATCCTCTCGCGGAGACAGTGCCTGTGGAGTCAGCATCTGCACGGGGATGTTTGAAAAGTGCTCGGTGGGGATGCGCATCTGGAAGGGAATGACAAGATCAATGGAATAACGAGTGATGGCGACAGCAATCAGGAAAAGCAATGGGGGAATCTACAATCAAGGATAAATGAATAATGGAATGAATTGTGGACTCTGTAAGTGTGGGTAAAATTGAATGATGGAGTTGTTCACAGGTGGGGCAAACAATGATGAAGTCCTCAACAAGGAGGAAATTGTAAATAATGGAATCACTAATGTGAATGAAAATAGACAACAGCCTTTCCAACATGGAAAAGAAACAAACAGTTGTATTTTCTTACTCATACAGAACAATCAGTGCCAAGATCCAAAGCTCACCTTTGTGACACACTTCTTGCACACCGTTCTCTTGCAAAGTCTGCAATCCTGTCCTCTGGGGCCGAAGAAGCCGAAACGAGTCTTCATGCACAAGAAGCAGATCTTGCCCTTGGCCATGTCCTCCTTGATGGAGAGGTCGAGGGGCAGAGCCTCGAGGTCGGCCTTGGTCAGGACATTGCGAATGTGAACCACCTCCTCCAAGGTGAGGGCCAGACAGTCCAGCCGTGCTGAGAAGTGCGCCTGGGGAGGAAAAAATAGTTACAAACTGGCAAGGATAACATGGGGTAGCAGCGTGAAGTAAAACTGGAAATAAAGAATAAAAGAAAAAGTTTGTCAGGCAGTCATGCCAAGGTATAGAGCATTCTGTCTAATCAGTCACTCGATTATGTTGAGTGCCATTGAAGGATGTAATCTTAACTTACCCGCAATCACGTTAAAAGATCATATAATCAAATATATCCAATACCCCCCTATAAACCCCCTTCTACCTCACTCCTATCCCCCTCCCTCCCTCCCTTCAACAAAATAATAATAATAATAATAAGAAGAAGAAGAATAAATAAATAAATAAAACTCAAAACAGGTCCCTTCCTTACCGACGACAGGAAGTCCCTCTGCGTCTGCGACGTGGAGGGGATGAAGTCCTGGTGGGCGGGGGACATGGGCGCTGACGTGTTAGTAGACTGGGGCATGGACGAGGGCGGGGTGATGGAATTGGAGGATGGGCGTGCCTGGGAGGGCGTCTCGCACAGTGTGATGGAGTGCCGCCGCTCGGGAGTGCCGGTGCTGCCGTACTTGGCCAGGTCGAAGGCTGCAATGAGAGGGCCAGTCAGGGAAACACTCTATATATACACGCTCTCAGTTACATAGCCTATGCACAACAATGCCTCCCTTAAAAACACGCTTTCATGAACTCAATTTAGCTACAGTGCAAACTATACATATTCTATGTTTTGAGGTTACTCACAAACTTCAACACAAGAGGAAACAATATACATATATATAACCCAAACATTTATAACAATAACAACAATATCAACAACAACAATAATAACAGCATCAATGACCAATCATGGGAATCATCCTAACAACACCCGAGACCCAGTCCCGAAACCCATGATTTCCCCGCCCAGTCTCAACTCGCTAACGGCCGACACATACCCATGCGCGACCATGGTGAGGTGGGCGGCGAGGGGGAGTTGTGGGGCGAAGGGCTGCGGGCGGAGGTGGTCTGGATGAGGGGCGTGTGACCTAGACGAGGGCTCGAGGGCGGGATGTCGCTCAGGTCATCGTCGTCTTCGTCCTGTGGAAGGAGAGAAAGAGAGAGAGATAAATGGTGAGAAAGGATAATGTGAAGGAGGATAGTTGCGTATATATTCGGTTGCATATGTACAAGAACAGACAGACAGACACAGAGAGAGAGAGAGAGAGAGAGAGAGAGAGAGAGAGAGAGAGAGAGAGAGAGAGAGAGAGAGAGAGAGAGAGAGAGAGAGAGAGAACAAAGCTCGTCCCACTCACCTCCGCTGACAGATTGAACCTCGGTGCCTGGATGAGCTTGCGTCGCGGTTTGGGCGTCGGGTCATTCAGGATTGAAGACCGCGACGTTTCCACCACTGTAATGAGAGAAAAAAAAACGTTTATTAGTTAATGGCAACGTTTACACCACTGCAATAAGAGGAAAAAAACGTTTATTAGTTGATAATCATGGAAGCTATAACCTTATCTTTAAATAGTCGGGTTAACAACAACGCCTCTGCAATGATAATAAACACCGAAAAACGTTTATTCTTCACGTCAATGGCAACATTACTCGTAACACCATTAAATACCCGACGAGTATGATGTTTACGATCTAATTTTCCTTCCCATAAGTCGAAGTTTGAACATTTAGCAATACATGACGCAATCCTGTTAAAGGCGACACAAATAGAGCCACCGCGAATAAAGTCAATATCGCTATTATTAACACAACCCAACCTGCTACAAAAATAATAATAGAAAAAAAAAAAAAAAAAAAAAAAAAAAAAAAAAAAAAAAAAAAAAAAAAACACATTCCGTATGGCCGTCAGTTCCGATACTCACTGTGGAAAAAGGCATGTTTGTTGTTATTCGAATGTTCTGTGATGTATTTTCGTTCTCCTCGTTACGGCCGACGCAAAACCGAGGGGAAAATATAATGAAATTTATACATATATATGTATACATACGTGCACTCGACCAAATAATAACACGGTTAATAAAAGGTTATGCAGAGCGGCAGTCACAGTGTTAGTAAAAACAACAAGGGGGAAAAGATAAAGTGACGGTATTCCGATAAGAAAATAGGAAAATAATAAATAGAATATGATCGCACTCTCCCATGAATATGCAAATGACATCAAAAGATCGCTGTATTGTAACGCAAACATCATCGCATCAAAACACCATAACTTATCTCGACATAAATCCATAACATCAAAACACCATGACCTCATCACACCGTGTCATAGCATCAAAACACCATAACCTAATCACACCATACCGTCTTAACATCAAAACACCGTAACATTCGCCACATCATATCATAGCATCCAAGCACTATAACCTCGTTACACATACCGCAACACCATCAAAAGATCATCACAGAGCAAAACGTCCCCCTTCTCCCTTCCTCCTCCCCTCCCCTCCCCTCCCCTCCCCTCTCCCCTACCTCGCCTTCTGCCGGAGGATGTTCTTTTTTTTCTCATCAACTTATTGTTTGCTATTTATAAATAAATAGAGAGAGAAAGATAGAAGATAGATAGATAAATAGATAGATGGATAGATAGAGAGAGAAAGAAAGAAAGAAAAAAAAAGGTGTGCGCGGGCGTGTATCACTTAAATCTCATACATTCTTTCTTTCCATCACTTTCTTCTCCTTCCTCCTCTCTCTTTATCAGATCTATCATTTCCCTACTCTCTCTCTACCACGACATAGCCCCCCCCCTCCTCCCCATTCACCTTACACCTCCCCCACTACTCCCAACAGACTATTCTCATCTTCCATCAAAAGCAAAGTATTGTTAGCCGACTACCCCCCCTCCCCCCCCTCATCTTCCTTCTCCTACTCTTTTCACTTCCCCCTCTTCTTCTTCCTCTTCTTCCTCTTCTTCCTCTTCCTATTCTTCTTCTTCTTCTTCTTCTTCTTCTTCTTCTTCTTCTTCTTCTTCTTCTTCTTCTTCTTCTTCTTCTTCTTCTTCTTCTTCTTCTTCTTCTACTTATTCTTCCTCCTCCTCCCGCCCCCTAGCGCCCGGCTTATACAAGTGGGCGTCATCGGATAACAATAGCGCTCTGACTCTGCGTCCGTCCTTCCCCCGTACTCCGTATCTTCCTCCCCCCCCCCGTATCCTCTTCCCCCCTCCCCCTTCCTTTCAATCTGTTATCAGTACCGATTTGGATCTTCGCAACAGCTATATATACGTACATAAACACACACACACACACACACACACACACACACACACACACACACACACACACACACACACACACACACACAGCAAGTGATTTATGGATAGATACATAGATAGATAGATAGAAAAGAGAAAGAAAGAGAACTAGAGTGAGAGAGAGAGACAGCAGAGAGAGAAAGAGAACAAGAGGGAGGGACAGAGAGAAAGAGAGAATGAGAAACAATAGAGAAAGGAAGAGAGCAAGAGAGAGCGAGAGAGAGGAGTGATGCTGATCCTCTACCGTGGCTGATGCGAGTCCGCCCACCGCCCACGCGCCCTTTAAGCCGTTGTCAACGCGACTTTTGGCCTTAGCCTGGTGAAGGCGGGGGAAGGGAGGGAAGGGGGAAGGATAGGGGAGGGAGAGTAGATGAGAGAGGGGAGGGGGAAGGAGAGAGAGAGTTAGGGGAGGAAGAGTTAGGGAGAGAGGGGAGGCAGGGGTGGGGAGGGGGAAGGAGAGGGAGAGCCAACAGAAATAGACAGAAAAGACATCGAAATAATGCCACGGAGATTTAGAAAAAAAAAGATATATCAAAAGTTCCCTTTCCTCGTTACCCAAAAAGACACGCGACGACAAAGTGCTCCGACGCTGCATGATATATGGGGTAGGGGGGGGGGGGTTAAGGAAGAGGGGAAGGAAGGAGGAAGGAAAGGGGAAGGAATGGGGAAGAAGGGGAGAGGAGAAGAGAGGAGAGGAGAGGAGAGAGGTGGAAGGGGAAGGGAAAAGAAGAAGAAAACAAGAAAAGAAAAGAAGAAACAGAAGAAAAAGAAAGAGAAAGAGACACACGGAATAGAATAACAATGATGAGAAAATAAGTAATACGAATAAGACAAAATAAAAAGGACAGCCAAAGAAAAAAGAAAAGAAAAAAAGAAAGGAAAACAAAAATAAAAACAAAAGCATCGCGCCATTAGCGTTGGCGTGAAGGAAGGCTTCCCACTTTGCTCTTAAAACACCAAAGGATAAGAAGTGGATGTCTTGAGCAGAAGCTTCGGGAATCTTCTTGGCGTCTAAGACAAACACGGGGAAATCGGGTGATATAATACATACATTACATAATAATGAAACTTACGAATAACAAGAACCAAAACAATAACAAGAACAATGCCAAAAATAATGTTATAGTAAAATACAAAATCCTGATGATGTAAAGAAAAAAACCCCGCAAAAACAACAACATAAATATCCATACAATCACCTTCTATTCATATAAACAACAAAAACAACAACAGTATCATATACCAAAACAAATAAATGTTAAAATCCTCTTCTAATAACAAATAAAACGAAAAAAACGAAGAAAAAATGAAATACGAAATAAACCAACAACAAAACACATAGAATGGCAACTTATCACGCTATCAAAAAAAACGACATGACTTTGAAATATGTAAATATAGAAAAGTTTACACAAATAAATAAATACAAAGAATGTGTATATTACTAAATACATAAACAAATACATATATAAATTCGTAAAGAAAAAGGAGGAAAGGCCTTTAACACATGAAAAGAAAATGAACCCTCAAAAACACATTATCATAATAATGATAATAATAACAATAAAATAACAAATCAAACAATATGTGGAAGAACAGGAGAGAAGAAGCAGAATAAAAAAAAGAGTCAAGAATGGTCCCGTGTTCAATATGGCCAACTGGAGCGAGCCACAAAAAGCGATAGGCCTAACGTGAAGGGAAAACTCTACGGGGGCCCACGCCATGTTTTATTTAGTGAGGTTGGTTCTTTCAAGGTCTTTCCTTTCTCCACAACTGTCTTCATAAACACTGCAGTTTTACGACTTCTCCTGCATGTTATCGACATGTTTGGATCACAAGACAAGGGGAAAAACGGCCAATTGCTATTCTGGCAAAGTTGCGTGATTGAGAAAGAGGGGAAGGAAGCGAGGAAACGAGAGAGAGAGAGAGAGAGAGAGAGAGAGAGAGAGAGAGAGAGAGAGAGAGAGAGAGAAAGAGAGAGAAAGAGAGAGAAAGAGAGAGAGAGAGAAAAAAACATAAAGATCAGATTCCCTTTGTCCAAAGCGGATAATAATGGTAAATAAGAGACCAAGAGAAGGCTTAGGGCAAGATTAGTGAATGCAGAGGATGGAGACAGGGGGAAGGGGATAGGGGAAGAAAGACGAGAAAGGGGAGGGGAGAAGGAAACAGGAAGGGGGAAGGAGTGGGGGGAGAGGGAGGACAGAAGGGAGGAGAGAAGAAAGAAGGAGAGAAGGAAGAGGAAATAAAAGAACGGGGATGGGGAAAGGAAAGAAAGGTGGGAGGGGAGACGGGGGGATAAAGGGGGAGGGGCGAATGAGGGGGGAGGGATGGGGGGTGACGTCTCCCAGGAAAATGATCAGGTGTGTCGACCTTCACACGTCCCCGCTCAATACTTCTTCCACCCCGTGCCCCTCTCACCCCCTCCCCTCCCCTCCAAATTCACCCCATCCCCCCCTACCCTATTATCATCATCGTTCTTTCCTCTTCCTTCTCTTTATTCACTTATTCTTCTTCCTTCTCTTCCTTCCTCTCTCCTAGTCGTCCTTACCCGTCCAGTGCTTCGTAACCTGCTCCGTGACCTTGATTCTCCTCTGTGACCTCTGACCTGTTCCCGAATCCCTCGCTCTGGCCTTGAATATTTCGCCCTCATCATGTCTTCAAACTTCTGACTAAATTTAGGAAAATCTTAAACTCTTTCCCGCTCCTTCTCACCCCATTTCTCATACACGCATTTTTTACCTCTATATCCATCTCTTTCTCTCTTTCACTCTTTCCTCTATTTCTCTCCCCCCCCCCCTCTCTCTCTCTCTCTCTCTCTCTCTCTCTCTCTCTCTCTCCCCCCCCCCCTCTCTCTCTCTCTCTCTCTCTCTCTCTCTCTCTCTCTCTCTCTCTCTCTCTCTCTCTCTCTCATTCTCCTTTTCTCTATCTATCTATCTATCTATCTATCTATCTATCTATCTATCTATCTATCTATCTATCTATCTATTTATCTATCTATCTCTCTCTCCCTCCTCCCTCTATCTCTCCCCTTCCCTCCTCCCCCTACAATAGCCCTAATACAAAAAAGTGTGGACGTAAACATACAGCCACCCTCACTGGACAAGAACTGGAACCCACGCAATCTGTGATACACATTCGAACTTTTGCCGTTTGTGGGGACATCGAAGCTTCATCGTCAGTGTTATGTGCATCTTCTTTCGTCTTTGTCACTTGTGGTTTCTGATAAACCTGTGTTTTCTTCCTTCTCTTCTCTTCTGCCTCCTCTCTTCCTCTATTTTTTCTTTCTTCTACTTTTCTTTCTTTCTTTATATACTTCTTCTTTTTCACCATCATCTTTTTCTTCCTAATCCCTCCCCATCCCCATCTCACCCTTCTCCTTCCCTTCCCCCACCTCCTTCATGGCTAAGAATAACCCGAGCAGAAATAGCTACCCTCCTTCCCGTCCCTCCTTCCCTCCTCCCTTCCTCTCTCCTCCTGCTCCTCTTACCCTCCCTCCCTCCCTCTTCCCTCCTCCTGCTCCTCCTACCCTCCCTCCCTCCCTTCCGCTCTCCACCCCACTCCAGATTCTAGTATGGGGGTGGGGGAGGGGGGAAGGGGGTAAAGAGGGCCGTCTGCGAAGGGATTGTCATATCCTAAGGATCTCATCTCCTTCACTCACTCCTTAAAGCGGAGAGATGAATCTTCAGGCTTTAAGCACCCGCTCAATCTGGCGTTTGAAAAGGGTCGATTGGGGAGGGGGAGGTGGAGGGGGAGGTGGAGATGGAGGAGAAAAAAGAGTAGGGAGGAGAAGGATGAATGAGAAGATGAAGAAGGAGGAGGAGGATGTGGTGATCGTGGAGGAGGAGGTGGAGATGGTGGAAGAGGAGAAAGAAGAGACCGAGTCTTAATCAACAAAAGATTTTAAAAAATCAGTAGTGAAAACAAAGCGGAACAATAAATATAATCTTGATTTTTTCTTTCAATTCGGGAGAAAGAAATGAAAACAAAATTCACACTCTAAAATCAAAATCAAAGACCGGAAAGAACAGAGAAAACAATAGGACACCGCTGCGCTTATCTGCCCTCCTCCCTCCCCCTTTCCCCCTCCACTCTCCCCTCCCTCATCTCCCCTCTGCTCTTCCCCTATCTCTCCTTCCTTCTCCCCTCCCCCGTCTCCCCCTCCTCTTCCCCACCTCCTCCCACATGTAGAGAGACCTGTCTCTTCAGGGAACATTTTCTGGGAAAAGCGTTGCATGAATATCTAGCTTCTTTCTCTCTCTCTCTCTCTCTCTCTCTCTCTCTCTCTCTCTCTCTCTCTCTCTCTCTCTCTCTCTCTCTCTCTCTCTCTCTCTTTCTCTCTTTCTCTCTTTCTCTCTTTCTCTCTTTCTCTCTTTCTCTCTTTCTCTCTTTCTCTCTCTCTCTCTTTCTCTCTCTCTTTCTCTCTCTCTCTCTCTTTCTCTCTCTCTTTCTCTTTCTCTTTCTCTCTCTCCTACTTCGTACTTGTCTCACACATCGTCTGTCTGTCAGTTAGTCAGTCAGTCCCCTTTCACACCTCTCCCCTCACTAGAAACAAAGTCCCCACAAAAGTCCAGAGCTATTTCCTTGCAGTTCTACCTCAGTAATTTCCATCGAAGGGGGATGAATGGTAGAAGAGATAAAAAGAGAGAAAGGGGGAAGGGGAAGATATGATAAGAAAGAGGAGACGGAGGAGGAGGAGGAGGTTGTTGGTGGTGATGATGGTGGTAATTATGATGGCGATGATTATGACGGTGATGATGATGATGGTGGTGGTGGTAGTTATCATGATGAAGCCGGAAGATGCTTAAGGTGGCGATGGTGAAGGGAAAAAAAACGAAAAATTTGCGTGACAAATAGAAATTAACATAAAAAACACAAGAATGCTATACTGCCACGTGTGCTCTATGGTTATGGCAACTGGGAAACGCTTTCTCCTGCCAGCTTGCCAGCCAGCCTGCCTGCCTGCCGTGCGAGTGCGTGGGTCGGGCGCTGCCTACGCTGATCTCTAACCTTTCCTGACCCCGCCCCCGTCCCCCTCGGCCTGACAAAGGGCGGGCGGGGTGGGCGGCTGAGGGCGTGTAGGTGGGTGGGTTGGCTGGATGTAGAAGGGCAGAGGGCGCAGGAGGGGGAGGGAAAGGGGGAGGGAGAGGATGATGATGAGGGGGAGGGGAGGAGTAGGAGAGGGAGGGAGGAGGAGGGGGAGGAGACGGACGAGATGATGATGGTGATGATGATGATGATGATGATGATAATGATGATGATAATGATGATGATAATGATGATGATAATCAGTAGCAGCATCTTACCCTTTCCCTCTCGCTCGTCCCCCATCTCTCTCTCGTTTCTTATTTTTTCGCCAAACTAAACGAGTCAATAATTGGATAAGGGGGGGGGGGGAGGCACGGGTACACGGTAGGAGTTACAGGACAGGGGGTAAAGAGGGGAAATAATCATTATGATCTGTTTGCTTTCCTGCGAGGCTATTAACACACACACACACACACACACACACACACACACACACACACACACACACACACACGTACACAAGAGAGGAGGGCTAAGAGAGAGAGAGATAGAAAGAGAAAAGCAAAACAAACGAGTGCATGAGCGATCAGTAGTCATGCATGCACACAAGCACCCTTCCGTGCAAACCTAAGCCCGGCAAGCAATACAGGGAAGCAATTTCACAAAGCAACCAATTAGTGAGAGAGATTACACGCATGGGCATTTCATATCGCTCCCGCTCACTCGCTCACTGCGTAGGTAGAGAGGTGTGTGTGTGTGTGTGTGTGTGTGTGTGTGTGTGTGTGTGTGTGTGTGTGTGTGTGTGTGTGTGTGTGTGTGTGTGTGTGTGTGTGTGTGTGTGTGTGTGTGTGTGTGTGTGTGTGTGTGTGTGTGTGTGTGTTTGCGTAAGTGTGTGTGTGTGTGTGTGTGTGTGTGTGTGTGTGTGTGTGTGTGTGTGTGTGTGTGTGTGTGTGTGTGTGTGTGTGTGTGTGTGTGTGTGTGTGTGTGTGTGTGTGTGTGTGTGTGTGTGTGTGTGTGTGTGTGTGTGTGTGTGTGTGTGTGTGTGTGTGTGTGTGTGTGTGTGTGTGTGTGTGTGTGTGACTGTGTGTGTGTGTGTGTGTGTGTGTGTGTGTGTGTGTGTGTGTGTGTGTGTGTGTGTGTGTGTGTGTGTGTGTGTGTGTGTGTGTGTGTGTGTGTGTGTGTGTGTGTGTGTGTGTGTGTGTGTGTGTGTGTGTGTGTGTGTGTGTGTGTGTGTGTGTGTGTGTGTGTGTGTGTGTGTGTGTGTGTGTGTGTGTGTGTTTATGTGTTGGCATCTTCATGCGTATGTGTTTGAGTATGTACGTGTGCCTGTGTGCACGTACGTGTGCATGTGTATGTATGTACATGTACGTGTAACTATAAGTGTAAGTGCATGTATACCTATACGTGTGTATGTATGTACGTGTATGTGAACATGTGCATGCGCATGTGCGTATGTACGTGTGTGGGAGCGAGCTTGCGTCACACGCTACATTCCGCAAGAGAGAGAGAGAGTGAGAGAGACACGAGAGAGAAAGAGGCACCGAATCAATTAACGCCGCTGGGGCCTCTCCATTACCCCCCTCCCCCTCCTTCGCCCCCCCCTCCGACACCCATTCTCCTTCCGCCTCTGAAAAAAGTAAATACAGCGCAAAAAGGCAAAGGTAAATCACGAAAAAGCGTGTCCTGAATATGTGTGAATGTGAATGCCAGCTCTGTGATACGGTTATGACGACACGTGTAGAGAAAGAGAGATGTTAGATAGAGAAATAGATAGAATGATAGATGCATTGAGATAGATGAGGAGTGCGTGGCAGAATAAAGAGAAATGGAAAAAAACATAATGAAAGAGAGAGAGAGAGAGAGAGAGAGAGAGAGAGAGAGAGAGAGAGAGAGAGAGAGAGAGAGAGAGAGAGAGAGAGAGAGAGAGAGAGAGAGAGAGAGAGAGAGAGAGAGAGAAAGAAAGAAAGAAAGAAAGAAAGAAAGAAAGAAAGAAAGAAAGAAAGAAAGAAAGAGAGAAAGAAAGAAAGAGAGAGAGAGAGAGATTGCCCGAGAATCCCACCCTCCTGGAGGGGGGAGGGGGGAGGGGTGTAGGGGGGATCTGTTCTCTCGTCTCCGCTCCTCCGCAGGCGACATTACACAACCAGAAGCCTCTCAATCACTCTCACTAGCAGTAGCAGCGGCAGTAGTAGTAGTAGTTCTTCTAGTAGTAGTAGTAGTAGACACCCGTCCTGAACCACTTCGGTAGCCCCCCCCCCTGCTTTACTCCTTGTTCTCCTCCCCTTCCCCTTCTCTTCGTCTCCCATCCCTCTCTTCATCAGACTTCCTCCTCTCCACCTTCTCCCTCCTACCCCTCCCCACCTCCCCCTAACACCACCATCAGGCTCCTTTACCCCCCCCCCCCTTTCAATCCGACCAGACACCCCTCCCCCCTGCCCTCTACTTCATGACGACCTCCTTCAGGATCCACATTCTCTCTCCTACGACCTTCCTCGGGGCTACCCTCTCCTCACCCACCCCCCACCACCATTTTTCTTATTCTCTTGTTCTCGTTTTTTCACTTTCTTTTTCTTCTTTTCTTTATCGCTTCATCTTCTCGTCCTCCTTGTCTATCCTTCTTTTCTCTTCTCTCATTTCGTCTACTCTCTCTCCTCACCTTCATCACTCCCTCCTCTTACCCCCCCCCCCTTTCTCTCTCTATCTCCTCTCATCACACTGCAATTCTATTCTTTTTCTTAATTTTTCTTTCGCATCTTTTTCGTCTCCGTCTAATGACCAAGGACCTAATTGGCAATTAATTAGGAGAGGTTAATTCACCGAGGGGGTGTGCGAGTGAGGTGTGGAAAGAGTGGGAGGGAGGGAGGGAGGGAGGGATGGGATGGGAAGAAGGGGAGAAGAAGGGGAGAAGAAGAGGGAGTAGGAGGAAAGAGAGATGGGGAGAGAGGGAGAGGGAGAGAGGGAGTAAGAGAGAGAGAAAGGGAGGGATGGGGAGAGTGGGAGGGAGGGAGGGAAGGAGGGAGATGTAGATAGAGAGAGAGAAATAGAAGTAGAAACAGAAACAGAGTTAGATATAGAGAGAGAAGGAAGGGGAAAGAAAAGGAAGATGTTAAAGGGAATAAAAGAGGCATAAGAAACAGAAATTAAATCGAGTGAGACCAACAACAACAAAAAATAGGGAGGGGGTGGATAGGGAAGAGAAGGAAAGGGGGAAGGGAGAAGGAATAGGTATTAGGAAAGGGGAGAGGGAGAGAGAACGGAGGCAGGACGGGGGGAGAGGAAGAAAGGGGGAGACGAGGAGGAATGTTGGGAGTAGGGGAAAGAGGGAAGGGGGGAAAGGGGGAGAAAGGGAAAGGGGAGGATAAATATATATATATATATATATATATATATATATATATATATATATATATATATATATATATATATATATATATATATATATATATATATATATATATATATATATATATATATATATATATATATATATATATATATATATATATATATATATATATATATATATATATATATATATATATATATATATATATATATATATATAAAAAGTATATATATATATATATATATATATATATATATATATATATAGAGAGAGAGAGAGAGAGAGAGAGAGAGTGAGTGAGTGAGTGAGTGAGTGAGTGAGTGAGTGAGTGAGTGAGTGAGAGAGAGAGAGAGAGAGAGAGAGAGAGAGAGAGAGAGAGAGAGAGAGAGAGAGAGAGAGAAAGGTGGGATGTGGATCACAGGTCCCGGCGAACTCAACTCGTGTTGGGTTAATTAACCTTATGGGAATTAATTAAGCCTAACTCTAATTAACTCACCCCTCCCCCTCCCCCTCCCCCACGAAAAAAAAGTTATTCCGCTCTACCGTTATGATAATAATACAGGTGGCCCGAAAGCTACATGGTATAACTGGGAAGGAAAGATGAATCCGTGAGATGATGGGGGACGGGAGGGAGGAGGAAGGAGATGGGGAGGGGGGAGGGGAGGGAGGAGGAAGGAGATTGAGTGGGGAGGAGGGGAGAGGGAGAGGGAGAGGGAGAGGGAGAGGGAGAGGGAGAGGGAGATGGAGATGGAGAGGGAGAGAGAGAGAGATAGAGACATTCATATAAAAGCCGATAATGGAAAAAAAATCCACAAAATTAAAACATCCTCCATCCTATTCTACATCAAAGAAAGCAAAACGCTGCTTTGATAACGCAGTAGCTAAAAAAAGTGGGTTAACGGGTCACTGCATTGCCCAAGTGATGACAGGTCAAAAAATACAGGTCAGAGATTTACGGAAATCACAGGTCAGGAGGGGATTGCAGGACGATGATACAATTTATGTTGCGGGTCAAAGATGCAAGGTGGATTACAGGTCAAAAATACAAGGTAGGTAACAGGTCAAAGATTCAAGGTGGGTTACAGGTCAAATAAACAAGAGATATAAGGTGGGTTACAGGTAGAAGATACAAGGAGGGGGGGGGGATATAGGTCGACGATACAAGGGGGGATGAGAGATCGCAGATACATGTCGAAGCTCCAAGATGGGCGGGGAGTTACAGGTCGAAGTTACAAGAGAAGGTGGGGGGGGGGGAAGGTGACAGATCAGAGACACAAAGGGGGTGTTGCAGGTCAAAGGAAAGAGCGGGGTCACAGGAAGGAGCCACTGTGTACCGGGACTGTCAGACGTAACACCTTGGCGTGTTATAATGGCAGGTGCGAGGGAAGGAGGGAGGGAGGGAGGGAGGGAGAGTAGAAGAAGGGGAGAGGGAGGAGGGAGAGTGGGGGAATAGCGGTAGAAGAGAGAGGGGGAGTGGAAGAAGGAGAGGGGAGACAGGGGGTAAGAGTGGAAGGGATGGAGGGTGGGGGGGTGATGATGAGGGGGGGGGGGGTGTAATAATGAGGTACACGTGCGGAAAAGTTGATTGTCTGGCCGCACGCACATATAGCCAGTGATTTGCTATTGAGACACTTGTGGTTCCGCCTCTCTCTCTTTCTCTCACTGTTGCTAACATCTCTTTCTTTGTTTTCTGTCTCTCTTTCTCCTTCCTTTTCCCATTCTTTTCTCCCTCTCTCCTCCTTTCCTTTTCCCAGCTCCCTTACCCTCCTTCTCCTTCCTCTCCCTCTCCCTCTCCTTCCTCTTCCTTTCCTTCTCCTTCTCCTTCTCCCTCTCCTTCTTCCCCCTTTCCCTCTCCTTCCTCTCCCTCTCTCCTTCACAGCCCCAGGCCCGTTGACAGCCCTTTTGGCTTTCCGTAACAAATGGTCTTTTTATAGCCTTCAATTTAGGCCGTTGCGTCACTGGGTCGAAGGAGGGGGGGGGGGGTAAGGTAGGGTAGGGGAAGAGGGGGTAAGGTATGGGGAGGAGGCAGGGGACGGCGGTGATTTTATAGCAAATATCGGAGGATGGTATGTTTTGCCTTTTTCGCTTTTTTAGCTTTCTCTCTTTCTGTTTTTCCTCGCTATCTCTTTCTCTCTTCCTCTCTCTCTCTGAGGAGGTAGAGGAGAAAGAAAAATAAGGAGAAAAAAAAAGAAGAAAGAAGACGAAAAAGAAAGAAACAGAAGAAGAAATAAGAAGTTAGAAGACAGAAGAATAAAGAACAAACAAAAGAAAACTCTCAACAGTATGAGCCCCCTATGCCCCCCACCCCCATCCCCCTCCTGTTACCCGACTCGACCTGAGCTCCTTCACTCAATCGGGAGAGAGAGAGAGAGAGAGAGAGAGAGAGAGAGAGAGAGAGAGAGAGAGAGAGAGAGAGAGAGAGAGAGAGAGAGAGAGAGAGAGAAAGAGAGAGAGAGAGAGAGAGAGAGAGAGAGAAAGAGAGAAAAAGAGAGAGAGAGAGAGAGAGAGAGAGAGAGAGAGAGAGAGAGAGAGAGACAGCGCCTGGCAGTTGCATGACCTACCCAAAGCAGAATTCCCTTCCCGGTTCCACTCCCCCCGCCACCCCCTCCTCCCCTTCCCCCCGCGAGAAAGTATTATGTCGTAAAACAAATCCATGACAGATGGAATCGTTAATATGAAATGTCATGATTTAATTGTTTAATTTTCTTCCTATTATCATCATTTTAGATTACGTTGCTTTCATGTTACGCCATTTGTGCACGCATGTGTGTATTTCCGCGCGCGTGTGTGTATACATATGTATGCTTAAACGTATGTACGCATGTATGTATATGTATATGTATATGTATATGTATATGTATATGTATATGTATGTATATATTATGTATATATGCATGTATGTTTATATGCAAATCATGCATGTATGTGTATGTGTGTGTATATTGTATGATTGCATGCTTATATGTACACATCTGCTCTCACGTGCAAATGTGCACACGAGTCCGTCCCAAAATGCTGACGCTCAAAGTGTCAAGTCGAACAGCAACCAGCCACGCGAAAATCACCTCTATCTCTTCCTTCCAAAAGACCCGAATTGCTATCCAAGCGAATACCCGACCAAACCCAAACACCCGACCCGAAACCTGGAGAAGCCGACCAGCCGAAACCGACCACAATCCGATCCGAACAATCCGTTTTGGGTTAATTCGCAGTTTATAAGGAACGGTGGCGCAAGTTAAAGACATCGGCATTAGCGGCGAGATGGGCGACTGCTGTGGAGCGGAATAGCGCTGACTCAGCCGCAGAATGCGCTACTTTCACCGACCGTTGCAGGGTACTACTACGCCCCCCAACCCCTCCTGCACCCACCCTACTCCTCCCTCTCTCTCCCTTTCTGCATCCTTCCCTCCTTCTCTTATTTCCCCATCCCTCCCTCCCTCCCTTCCCCCTCTACTTCCTTCCCTCCCTTCCCTCTCATCCTCCCTACCCCTCTTCCTCCTATCCCCCTCCTATTCCAGGGTCAGTGAGCGGGTCATCCACCTCACACTGACACCGTCCAGCGAAGAGGGGAAGGGGGAAAAGAAGGAAAAGAAAGAGGATGAAGAGATGAAGGGGTAATATGATGAAGATGAAGAAGTAAAAGGAAAAGAAGGACAAGAAGAAGAAGAAACAGAAGGAGAAGAAAAAGGGGGAGGAGAAAAAGAAGAAGAAGAAGAAGTAGATGATGCAGATACGGAAAAAATGAAAAAAATCAAATGAAAAAGAGAAGAAAATACAACAACAACAGACGAAGAAAGAAGAAGTAAATAATAAAGACCAAACAAGAAGAAGAACAACAAAAACAATAATAACGATAAAAAGCAACAAACAAGCAAACCCCATACACAATAAAACCTCTCGCAATACGACAAAACAGATAAACTAAAACACAAGCAAAAGAAGAAGAAATAAACTGGGGCAAAGGGGGGTTGGGGATGGGGAATGCGTGTTGAGTGGAGGGGGAAGGGAGGGAGGGAGGGAGGGAAGGGAGGAGGGGAAAAGGAAAGGGTAGAGACTGGGTCAGATTAAAGTTGGCGTCTGTTCCACTTCCCCTGAAGAACCCTCATCTTTTCCCCTCACTTGAGCACTCTCATGTCTTCCTCCCTCCCCCTCCCTCCCCTCTTTCTCCTCACACCTTCTTCTCCCTCCCCCCACCCCTCTTTCTCCTCACACCTCCTCCTCCCCGCCTTCCTCTCTTCCTATTATCTCTCCTGTTGCTTCTTCTTCCTATTCTTCTTCGTATCGAATTTCTTTCCCCTCGATATATATGTGTGTGTGTATACGCGTATATATAAATATAAATACATAACCACATACACACACACACACATACACACACACACACACACACTCTCTCTCACACACACACATACACACACACACACACACACACACACACACACACACACACACACACACACACACACACACATGTGTATATATATATATATATATATATATATATATATATATATATATATATATATATATATATATATATACCTATTTCTAAAGAAACTGCACTCCCTCCATCCCATCTTCTACTTCTCCTCCATCTCCTGGTTCTTGTATCCTTCTCCTTCCTCCTTCTGCTCCTTCTTCTTTTCTAACTTCTATCCCCTCCCCTTCCCTTCCCCACCCCTCCTCTACCCCTCCTCTACCCCCTAACCCCTCAGCCGCGTCTCGACCTTCTGGGCATTCTCACGGCATGCCATAAAATCGCTAGTGTTTTTCCTATAAGCTCCTCTCTTGCTTTTCGATGTATCTGTGTTCATATATTATTTCTGGTCTTCCTTCTTTCCTCTTCTTTCTCCGCTTATTATTTTCTCTCTCCTTCTTTCCTCGTTCGGATCGCAGAAGAGAGACGTCAGAGGGAGGTGAGGGAGGGGAGGGAGGGAAGGGAGGGGAGAGAGGGCTGGAAGATGGGAGAGGGGGAAGGGGGAAAGGGGAAAGGGGAAACAGGAAGAGGAAAGGAGAAAGGGGGAAGAGAGAAGGGGAAAAGGAGAAAGGGGAGAAGGGAGAAAAGAAGAAGGCGGATAGAAGAGGAGAGAAAAAAAGAAAAGACATGAGGAAGGAGTAAGAGCCACGAGGAAGAAAGAAAACGGAGGAGTAGAAGGAAGACAAAGTATGAAGAAGGAGGGAAAGGATGAAGTGAAGAAGAAGGGAAACTGAGGCAAAGGGAGACGCAGGAAGAACGAAAGAGAGGGAGAGGAGGGCGGAGAAGGAGTGAAGGATGGCGCCCCATAAAGGTGACGTGATGGAGACGACGACGGACGTTTCCCACCAACAAGGCGTCGTAAACAAGGCTCCCCTGAGTAAATAATCCGCCCATTCATCATAAGTTGCAACACGAGGGAAGTACCTTGTCTTCACGACAACAAAACAAACGACTGGCGAGAGTACCAAGACGGCCTCCCTCCGCAAAGACAGAGATAAATGAAGAGAGGGAGATAAAAAAGAGAATATAGACGTACAGTTATATGCATACATATACACCAACACACACCTGTACACATGCATATATAAATCCATACATACACCCACATAGGCGCGCGCGCGCACATACACACACACACACACACACACACACACACACACACACACACACACACACACACACACACACACACACACACACACACACACACACACACACACTCACACACACACACACACACACACACATACACAAACAAACACACCACTACCTGCAGATGGATACAGTTCAACGTACCTGTTTCTCGAGACACTGAGACGCCCGACGCGCACACAAACGCATGCACACACGCACTCGAAAGCGGACAAAGGCGCGAGAGGCCAGGCACTCGCCCTACCTGAGGAATGCCAAGCAGGTGCCTACCGCCCCGTCGCTCAGGAGATATTCATCTGATGCTACACAAGTACTACACAAGTACTCATATACAAAGGTAATATCAGAGGAAAAAAGGATAAGGGTGTACTCTCTTTTTAGAGACAGAGAGAGAGAGAGAGAGAGAGAGAGAGAGAGAGAGAGAGAGAGAGAGAGAGAGAGAGAGAGAGAGAGAGAGAGAGAGAGAGAGAGAGAGAGAGATCCCCCTGTACTCTGTTCAGTGTGTGTGCGTGCGTGTGTATTGCTTCTCCATTCCTTTCCTACTCTGTTCTTTGCCTGTTCTCGTCCTATCCTGTTTAGCTTATTTTCCCCCTTCCCCTCCCACTCACAATCTCCTCCCTCTCTCCCATTCCCACTCTCCGCTCTTCTTCCTTTCCCTCCCCACTCCCTCTCCCCACTCTTCCTCCTGCCTCTCACCTATTCCCTATCCCTCTCCTTCCCCCCTTTTCTCCCTCATTCCCCTTCCCCTCTCCTTCTTACCTTCCCTCTTCCTCTCCCTCTCCCACTCCCTCCTACCCCCCTCCCCCCCGAGCGGACGTGACGCAACGGATGCTCGACGCAATCGCTTAATTAGATGAGAAAATGAAAGGCAGGGCGGGCTCGGGGCTGACGGTGGCCGGAGGGCGCCCCGGCTCGCACCTCCTTTCGTCTACGTCTTCTTCTTCTTCTACTGATTTTCCTCTTTCTTCTTCTTCTCTTCATCATTATCATTACCATCGTAATTTTTTATTATCAATAGTATTATCATCATGATGAGGATGATGATTACCATTATTTTCACCATTACTATTATTATCATCATTATCATTGTTATTTCTTACCTCTCCACCCCTCCTCCTTCTCTCCCCCCTTTGCTCCACTACCAAACCCCAACCCTACTTGCCTCCCGCCTCCCCCCTCCATCAAAACCAACCACCAAAAAACGAACCCCCCCTATAAGCGACCCCAAAATACCCTCCCCCTACTCCCCCAACCCCCTTCCGTCTTATTCTTATTCTTGGGATCACCCCCCCCCCCCCGAGACGGCGTGACTTTTGTTAGTAATTATAAAAATGATAACACTTTGTGACGAAGTGATGATTGCTATATTATCATCATTATTAATACTATCATTATTATTATCATTAATGCTTATTATCATCATTATTGTTGCTGCAGTTGCTGCCGTTATCATTGTGATTATTATTATCTTTATTATTACGATTATTGTCAGTTATTGTTATTATCATAGCCCTTATCCCTGTCATCATCATCTTTATCATCAATATCATCATCATCATCTTTATCATCAACATCACTAGCCCCACAACACCACCGACACAAGAGAGCATTTTACAGCCCCTTTGCAAGACATAATGTTGCACAGTGATTTAGCTCCAATGCACACATTCCCCGGCCAATAAAGCTTCAATCACGATTAAAATCGCCATCACAAATCGCTACTAACGCTAATTACTTTGCACGGAGTGACGCATGATTTATTCTCAACGAGATGCAATATCTTTTCTCGATATTGATTCTGTTATTATGAGATGAATAGTTAATTAGTGTGTCATTACGTATGGTAATTGCCTGGTCGCGGTAATGACTGAGACGAATATTGCAAGCAACAAAAACAACAAAAATATCGATAATAACAACATTAATAGCAATAAGTATCAATGATTATGATGATAACTCTCATTATCCTTATTAAATGAATCATTATCATCATAACTATCACTAATATCATCGAGCATAAAAATCACAACAACAACGACAAAAGACCAAAAAGCGGATCTTCGCAACCTGACACGACATCCTTTTCAAAAGACTAAATACCTTGCAACAATGACAAGGACAAAAAAAGATGATGAGAAAAAAGGCAACAACAATAACCGTAATACTAATAACAATAATAAAAGACAAAGAAGACAAGCGGCGACCTTGCTCCAGTCACTTCAAAAGTCACTTCCAGTCACTTCAGTCACTTCCAGTCGAAGGCCGAGCGAGGCAGTCATCTCCCTCCCACACAAAGGAAACTTTTGGAACTAATAATGGGGAGTCTTCCCTGAGTACAATGGGCAGGGGAGGGAGGGAGGGAGGGAGGGAGGGAGGGAGGGAGGGAGGGAGGGAGGGAGGGGGAGAGAAATGATGGAGGGATAAAGAGAGAAAGAAAAAGGAAGAAAAGGGGGAAGGAAGAGGAAGAGGGCAAGGAAGAGGAAGAGAGAAAGGAAGAGGCAGAGAGAAGGAAGAGGCAGAGAGAAGGAAGAGGAAAGCAGAAATGAAAAGGAAGATAAAAAGATAAATAGAGAGAAAGATAAATAGAAAGAGAGAAAAAGACAGAGAGACGGAGAGCGAAAGAGATTAGACATATAAATATTTTATTGTTGTGGACAGAGAGCGAAAGATATTAGACATAAATATAATATTGTTGTGAATAACTACAGGGTTTACCGGTGGCCTTTGCTAGAATGAAAAAGTAGAATGAAAAAGAGAAGAAAAAAATGAATGAACTGACAACCAAAAAACAAACACATGAATGAAGGCCGGGAGGCGACTGGCCTCTCGATTACACTGTAGATAAAACGATTAAAAATAAAGTAAATAAACATAAACAAGAAAATACTTCGCAGGTATTTACAAACCAATAAGTACATACACAGGGCTTGATAGTTCATGAAGTACCTGGGCAACGCAATACAAATATTCGTGGAAACAAGTACTTATCTACTTTTTGGCAGAGGTGTCTCTCGAAAGCTCAGTCACGGGTCACGACCTGGGCAGGAGTGCTGCTGACCAGCGGTCGGGAAAGGCAGAAAGATACCCGCTCGGGTTGGCCCGAACGAGGCAAACGAGCGAACAGTCGTCAGCCAAACACCGCTTCCGCTGTTGTGATTGTTTATTTAGCCACAGGGATATATTAATCATGATAAAATAAATGTTACTGCTACACTGCAGGCCTTGCAATATTGCACCATTACATTATATATATATATATATATATATATATGTATATACATACATATATATATATATATATATATATATATATATATATATATATATATATACATATATATATAT
>BOPN01000183.1:62010-64510 GCA_017312705.2 Penaeus japonicus
CTCTCTCTCTCTCTCTCTCTCTCTCCTCTCTCTCTCTCTCTCTCTCTCTCTCTCTCTCTCTCTCTCTTCTCTCTCTCTCTCTCTCTCTCTCTCTGTCTATCTATCTATCTTTCTATCTCTCTCTCTATCTATCTATCTCTCTGTCTCCCTCTTTTTCTCTCCCTCTTTCTCTCCCTCTCCTCTCTCTCCCTTTGTCTCTCTCGCTCTCTCTCTCTCTCTCTCTCTCTCTCTCTCTCCTCTCTCTCTCTCTCTCTCTCTCTCTCTCTCTCTCTCTCTCTCTCTCTCTCTCTCTCTCTCTCTCTCTCTCCTTTGAGAGAATGAATAAGACAAGTGAAAACAGAAACAACAACAGAAGGAGATAAAAAGAGAGAAAAAAGAAAAAAAAAATGGCGCATTGTTTTCCTATTATGGATCCGTCACATTTTACAGCACATAGCCGTCAGATAGTTCTCTCTTTTTCTTTTTCTTCTTCTTCTTCCTCTTCTCTAGTATATATCCATCTCTTTTCTTTTTTTTATCTTATTCCTATTCTTATTCTTATTTTCTAGAGAAGAAAGAGTGTACTATTCTTGCCTTTTATAGATACGTCACGTTTTATTGCACATTCCCGTTAGATGGTTGTTTTTTTCTTTTTTTTTCGTTGTTTCCATTCATTTGTTTTTAGTCCATTTGTTATTTTGATTTTTTTCCATCTGTGATTTCTTTAAACTTGTTATATTGTTTTCTTTTTTTTCTTTGCCTCTCCCTTCCTTATTTCTTCCTTTCCCCCCTCAACCCCCCTAAAATTCACCCTCTTTCCCTCCCCCCTTACTCCCCCCTTCCCCCTTACCCCTAACCCTCCCCCTTTTACAAAAAAAAAAAAAAAAATCAAAATGAAAAATCATACCAGAAATAAAGACAAAAATCAATACATAAGAAAACACGAAAAATAAAACAAAATATCAAAATCAAAGTTTCAAAATCAAAACAACCAAGAAGAAGATAATAACAAAAAAAAATCAAAATCCCAAATCAAAATCAAAATTCAGAAAGACAAAAAAAAGGCCAAACATCTTTCAGCGTCTTACGACCTGCCTACGAAGGTCGTCGCCTTGACAAGGTCGTTTTCTCGAAGGAATATCATCTTGTTATTCTCTCTCGGGTGGGTAGGGGGTCTGAGGGTGGGGGGTGGGGGTAGGGGTAGGGGTGGGCCTCTCGCGTTGCATGGTGAATATGTTGCTTTTTTCTCACTTTCTTTTTTCTTTTCTGTTATTTATTTATTTATTATTATTATTATTTTTTTTTTTACTTATTTTCCTTCGTCTTTCTTTTTTTTTTTTTTTTTGCTTTCTTTCGTTTTCTTTTTTTTCGTTCATTATCTTCCTTTATCATCATCGTTTTCTTCTTCCTTCTTCTTCTTCTTCGTCTTTCTCCTTTCCCTCTTCTTCGTCGTCTTTCTCTTCTTCTCTTTTACTTATATTATCTATCCTTATGCCTCTCGTCCTCCTTCTCCTTTTCCATCTACTTCTTTTTCTTCTTCTTTTTTTCCTTCTTTCTCCTTCCTCTTCTACTTCTCTTTCATCTTTTCTCCTTCTTTACTTCCTTCTGCTGCTTCTTGGTCTTTGTCTTCTCTTCCTCCTTCTTCTCCTTCTCTTCCTCTTCTCACTCTAATTCCTCTTTCTCCTCCTCCTACGCCTGCCCCTTCTATTCCTCTTCCTCCTCTTACTTGTCTTCCTCCTCCTCCTTCTCTTCCTCTTCCTCTTCCTCCTCTTCCTCTTCCTCTTCCTCCTCTTCCTCCTCCTCCTCCTTCACTTCCACTTCTTCTTCTTCCTCTTCCTCCTCCTCATACTCCTCCTCCTCCTCTTACTCCTCCTCCCCCTCCTCTTCCTTCTCTTCCTTTTCTCCCATACCCCAACCACCATCCCCCCACCCCCTACTTTACCCCACCCCACCCCCACCTCCCCAACCCCTCGAGCCGGACATTAGAGGTTTGGTTGCCACTTTCTAAATACCGGTGTTTTTAAAAGCCCTTCTTTCCCCCCTCCCCCCTCCTCCTCCCCCGCCACTACAACCCCGCCACTCTTACCCCGCCACTCCCTCCCCCCCGCCCGCCACTCCTACCCCGCCACCCCCCCCCCTCCCCCAGTCAAACTTCTTCTGGGCTGAGGTTTCTCTTGACCTCTCTTGACCTCGTCTGCTTTGGGGTTTCCTTCCCTTTCCTGCCTCTTGGTTGGTGAGGGGAGGGGGTAGGGGAGGTAGGGGGAGCGGGAGGAGGAAAGGGGGGAGAGGGTAGGGTTTTTTGGGAGGGGGTAGGGGAGGGGGGTAGGAGAGGGGGAGAGGGGAGAGTGGGTGGGAGACGGGGAGAGGAGGTAGGAGATGGGGAGAGGGGAGAGGAGGTAGGATAGGGGGAGAGGGGAGGGGGGTAGGAGAGGGGGTAGGAGAGGGGGAGAGGGGAGGGGGAGAGGGGAGAGGAGGTAGGAGAGGGGGAGAGGGGAGGGGGTAGGAGAAGGGGAGAGGAGGT
>BOPN01000183.1:69510-99510 GCA_017312705.2 Penaeus japonicus
TGGTGTTTCGTTTGAGACGCCAGCATGTTCAGACTGTGTGTGTGTGTGTGTGTGTGTGAGAGAGAGAGAGAGAGAGAGAGAGAGAGAGAGAGAGAGAGAGAGAGAGAGAGAGAGAGAGAGAGAGAGAGAGAGAGAGAGAGAGAGAGAAGTAGAGAGGGAGAGAGGGACAGAGAGAGAGAGAGAGAGAGAGAGAGAGAGAGAGAGAGAGAGAGAGAGAGAGAGAGAGAGAGAGAGAGAGAGAGAGAGAGAGAGAGAGAGAGAGAGAGAGAGAGAGAGAGAGAGAGAGAGAGAGAGAGAGAGAGAGAGAGAGAGAGAGAGAGAGAGAGAGAGAGAGAGAGAGAGAGAGAGAGAGAGAGAGAGAGAGAGAGAGAGAGAGAGAGAAAGAGAGAGAGAGAGAATGAAAGAGAGAGAGAGAGAGAAAAATCCCCAAAATACTAGCATCCTAAACCAGTCAACATCCAACAGCTTATGATTACCTCAAAAAAGACATGGATATCGCCTCACTCGTTACCCCGATCTCAGGTGGGAAATATATGACGAAATTAAAAGTTAAAAAAAAAGAAAAAAGAAAGAGAAAAAAAACACAACCACCCACAATGGAAAAAAGCAACCCATGGGGTATTCAGATGTCGTCACAATGCTTGAAATGCCTGGAATGAATTGCTTGCTGGGACATCCCCCCAAAAGCAAGGAGAAAGGTGTGTCGAGATGTCTGGTTTCTCGGAATCGGATTGGTGGTCAAACGAGATGGTGGGCGGAGCTTAAGCGTGGTGTTCTGCTGTGATTGGTGGGAAATCGGAAAGTGGGTTGGGCTTAGCGGATGGTGGATGCAATGCTCTCGTCCTTCCACTTTTTTTTTTATTACCTCAAGTGGATGAAAAACTATGAAAGTGGAATGAATGCTGCTTGGAATCAGTTTCAAACGGGTCTTAATGACGTGAGATGAGGTTTACTGGAAGTGAAATGAAGCTTATGTGGAGTTTCATTCAAAAGGGAAAATGAATTTGACACGAAACGAGTTTTATACGAAGAAAAAAACGGGTATTGCATGAAATAGGTTTCTTCAAATCGCTTTATTTTGTCATTATCATAATCCTCATAATAAGATGTCCCTCGAGTACAATTCTTTAAGACGTTAGAAGATAGATAAATAAGTGAAAAAAACGAGAGAAAAATCCGTTTTTTTCTTTAAATTGAGATGAAAAAACAAATCTTTCAGAGGCGAGACGATATATAAATAAAATAAGAAAAAACTTATCTTCGTGTGTGAGACTGAAGGACTTCAAAGAATAGATCAAGAAAAAGGGAGACATAAAGATAGAATAAATTTCTTTCCTGATTTTTTCCTAGAGGGACGGAGAGAGCTCGATAAATTGATTAAGATAAAAGGAAATAGCGAAAAAAAGGAGGGACTTAATAAATAAATAAAAGATAAAAAATAAAAAATAAAATAAAAAAATGTATAAACGATTTCTTTCCTGTTTTTTTTTTCCTGGAGGAGGGGGGGGAGGGGGAGGGGGGAGGGGGAAGTAGGGGGCGGTGACTCTCATGGCACTGTTCAAAAAGGCTTCGAACCCGTTACGAAACATACCGGATGCTGTTTCGTTACACCGGCCGTTGCCTCTTCACTGGAATAAAACTCGTGTTTTTTTTTGTTTTCTTTTTCTTTCTTTTTGAGAGGATTGTTTTCCCTGTCGAGGCTTTTTTGACATCTCTTTCAGGCGAAGGAAACCATAAACAAGACGATGGTGGTGATGGGGATGATGACCGTGATGGTGGTGGTGATAGTGGTGGTGATGATGAAGAATGAGGAGGAAGAGGAGGATAATGCTAATGATAATAATCCTCATAATAACAAGAATAATGCTAATTATAACCACCATAATCACCATCATTAGCAAACCAGTAACAAAAAAAAAAATCAATCACCACCAACAATAAACAAAAACAACAAAATCAATAACCACCCCCCCAAAAAAAAAAAAAAATCAATAACAAAAAACAACAACAAAATCAATAACCCCCCAAAAAAACAAAATCAACAACAACAACAACAACAACAACAACAAAATCAATAACCCCCCCCCAAAAAAAAAAAAAAAAAAATCACCACCAACAACAACAAAATCAATAACACCCCCCCAAAAAAAAAGAAAAAAAAAGAAAAAAAAGAAAAGAAAAAAAAGCAACGTACAATGCCCTCCAGACTCCAGTCGCCTCAAGACTCCACTCGCCATAGGTTACCCGAAAGCATCACTTCAGCAACGCAAGAAAAAGGTGTCCCCATTTCTGGAAACTTCACTTTCTCATCGGCTTCTCGAGCGGAAGTTCCTTCACAAACGGGTTCTTCTCTTTAGGGGGGGGAGGGGGAGGGAGGGGGAGGGTGGGGGAAGGAGGGGGAGAGGGGGGGATATTGCTTGCGAGCGTCACGAGTGCTTGGAAGAATGACATCAGAGAGAGTCTTGTGCCAGGATGGGGCCATCTCTCACGCTTGACTTTGGTTTTGGGTCGCTTCACGCTCTCGTTCTCTCTCTCTCTCTTTCTCTCTCGTTCTCTCTTTCTTTCTTTCTCTCCTCTCTCTCTCTCTATCTCTCTATCTCTCTATCTCTCTATCTCGTTCTCTCGTTCTCTCTCTCTCTCTCTCTCTCTCTCTCCCTCTCTCTCTCTCTCTCTCTCTCTCTCTCTCTCTCACACACACACACACACACTCTCTCTCTCTCTCTCTCTCTCTCTCTCTCTCTCTCTCTCTCTCTCTCTCTCTCTCTCTCTCTCTCTCTCTCTCTCTCTCTCTCTCTCTCTCTCTCTCTCTCTCTCTCTCTCTCTCTCTCTCTCTCTCTCTCTCGTTCTCTCTTTCTCTCTTTCTCTCTTTCTCAAAAAATATCTATCGTCACCCTTAATGGTTCTCTCCACTCGTTCACCTTTTTTGGCATTTTCCCTAATTCTTCCAAGCGCCCTTTCACCCTACTCCCACCCTGGAAGAAGAGAGAAAGAGGGAGACAGAGAGAAACAAGGAGACAGAGGGAAACAGGGAGACAGAGGGAAACAGGGAGACAGAGAGAGGGAGGGAGGAGGGAGGGGAGGGAGGGAGGAGGGAAATGAGGGAGGGAAGGGAGGGAGGGAAGGGAGGGAAGGGAGGGGAAGGGGAGAAGCAATAAGGATGGCGAAGAAGGGGAGATGGAGGGAGGGAGGGAGAGGAGACGGAAAAAAACGAGAGAAGAGAAAGGAATAGGAAAAAAAAGACATGAAGAGAAAGGGAGAGACGGAAAGAGACGAGAAGAGAAAGGGAGAGAAGAAAAGAGACGAGAAGAGAAAGGGAGAGAGGCCAGGAGACAGGGCACCCCGCCCAGCGAAGAAGGTCACGGCCGTGCAATACAGAAACCCAGAAACCCCGACCCCCCGGCCATTGTCTATCTCTGCATCGGCCTTCTCCCTCTCCCCTCACTCCCCTTCTTTCCCCATCGCCTTCTCTCTTCTTCTCTTATATTTTTTTTCTCTTCCTTCCTCCTCTCTCTTCTCTTCTCCTGCTGTATATCCACTTTCCTCCTTCATTCATCATTCATCCCTTTTTCCTTTTCTCTCTCCTCTCTTTCTACCTACTTCCCTCCGATTCCCCCCGCCCCCCTCTCTCTCTCCTCTCTCTTCCCAAATTTCTTCTCTCCCCCTCCACTCCCTCCCCCTTTTCCCCAACCACCTCCCTGCAGAATCCCTCAATGGCGATCTCGTGCCTCGTGCCATCCGCTGACGCAACCACCTCCATCGCCTCCGCCTCCGCCTCCGCCCCATCGCCTCCGCCGCCTCCGCCGCCGCTGTACCCGGTGACATCAGACCCGCAACGTCCGCCGCCGCCGCCGCCGCAGACCGCCCGCAAGTGCGAATCGTCTGTCTCTGCGTTTCCCACGACCTCCGTTTCGCAAATCCCCGGGAGAACGGAGACATAAATACAAGACCGCGCCACACCCAACGCCTTGGTGTGTGTAATGCCATTTGTGATAAATATAATGCAAGTCTTTACAGCAAAAAATAAGAGAAAAAAAACAAAACATTAATTAATGAAAAAGATGATGAAAAGACAAAATACTTATGCTTTCATCAATGTGTCTATGCAGCATAAAAAAAAACTCTCTGAGGAATCACGCTGTAGTCAATTCCCTCCTATTTTGTGAAATTATTCTGTAATATTATCACCACGTCTTGCCATTCATGTGTAAATGACAGTTTGAGTCGTCGTTCGCTGTGAAATATTTTCGTCATATCTTTTTCTATCTCTCTCCTATCTATCTATCTATCTATCTATATCTCTTCACTCATTCCCCCCTCCCCCCTTTCTCTTTGCTTTCCTGCGCCTCGGAGGCAATAAAGCAATCAATCATGAAATGAGCGATCCATGAAAGCAATATCACTAGTGAAAGATTTTTTTGAAATATACATAAATAAAAGACGACTTTCCCTTAGTTTCCCCTATAAAAAAATCAAAGAGAGCTTCCCCGTTTTCTCTCCCATTGCAAGCACATCCATCATTGTTTTCCTTTTCCTCTCATGATGTATTGGACGAAATCATTGTGTTTGGAATAGTCATGGGGAGGCGAGGGGGTGGAGAGGGAGGTGGGGGAATCGTAGGAGAAAGAGAAGAATAGTGGATGGGGTAATGAGGGGGGGGGGAGGGAGAGGGGAGAGGAGATAAAGAGAGAATAAGAAAAGTGACCTTACTTTATCAAAACACCACGGAATATACACAAAATAAACCCACTAAATCAATCTCTCTCTCTCTCTCTCTCTCTCTCTCTCTCTCTCTCTTTCCCCATAGTGCATGACTTCCCCTGGGGCGACCGGGCGGGTGGCATGAGGCAGGTATGCATGTTCCCGCGGGGTTATAACTGGTTCCCCCGTTCATTGCTTGCGAGAGAGAGAGAGGTCAGGCAGACACTACTCTTGCTTGGTTGCTTGCTTTTATTGCTTGCTTTGCTTGATTTGCTTTGCTTTGCTTGATTGTTTCCTTGTCTGTTTGTTTGGTTTGGGTACTTTGCTTGCTTTGCTTGCTTTGCTTGATTGCTTCCTTGTCTGTTTGTTTGGTTTGGGTGCTTTGCTTGCTTTGCTTGAGTGTTTCCTTGTCTGTTTGTTTGGTTTGGGTGCTTTGCTTGCTTTGCTTGAGTGTTTCCTTGTCTGTTTGCTTGCTTTGCTTGCTTTGCTTGATTGCTTCCTTGTCTGTTTGTTTGGTTTGGGTGCTTTGCTTGCTTTGCTTGAGTGTTTCCTTGTCTGTTTGTTTGGTTTGGGTGCTTTGCTTGCTTTGCTTGATTGCTTCCTTGTCTGTTTGTTTGGTTGATTGTGGTTGGTTTTCGTGTTAGATTGATTATTTTTGGTTCCTCTGCTTGGTTTTGGTTGTTTTGTGATTGTTTGTCTGTTTTCTTGCCTGCTTAATAGGGTTGTTTTTTTCCGCTTCTGCTTGATTGTTTGGTTGCCTGCTTGTTTTGCATGTTTTATTGCCTGTGCTTGGTTACCTGCTTGATTTGGTCGTCCACCTGTCTTACTTACTTAATTGTTTATTTGTTTACCTGCTTGTCCATTTGTCTGCCTGCTTGCGTGATTCTGTCGCTTGTTTAACAGTCTATGTTTTGATTCGGTGCTTCCGTGATTGATTACCTGCTTGCTTACCTGCTCACCTGCTCACCTGCTTACCTGTTTAGTGATTATCTATATTCATAAATACTTACGGATTGTATACTGATATACTTATATATCTATATCTTTTATGTACATACTTATATATTCATAGTCTCATTAACTTATATTCTTATATAATTATATTCTTATATAGTTTATATACTTATATACTTACATACTTATATATGTATAATCTTTTAAGTCTGCATACTTATATAGTTAAATTCGTATATACTTACATAATTACATACCCATATACATTTATATTTTAATAAGTATGTACTTATAAGATAGCTTTAGAGTGTGCATGACTTATCCATCTATACTTTTGACTTTAATTCCCTGCATGCCTGCGGTGCCGATAAAGTGTTCTTCTTATGTGCTTGTGGCGTGCTTGCTGCTTGTCCAGTATGATTGCGTGAGATGAAGGGAGAAATAGATATATGTATGGATATATATATTTGTGTTAATGGTTACATGAAGAGAAAGATAGATAGATAGATAGATAGGTAGATAGAGAGAGAGAGAGAGATAGAGAGAGAGAGAGAGAGAGAGAGAGAGAGAGAGAGAGAGAGAGAGAGAGAGAGAGAGAGAGAGAGAGAGAGAGAGAGATTATGAATTTCAACATTTTACTCTCTCTCTCTCTCTCTCTCTCTCTCTCTCTCTCTCTCTCTCTCTCTCTCTCTCTCTCTCTCTCTCTCTCTCTCTCTCTCTCTCTCTCTCTCTTCACTTTCGCTTACAAATCACACCTGACATACATACACACACCCTCTTTCCCCCTGAAAAAGATACATAAATTTTTCTCCCTTCTTCTCCCCCTTCCCCCCTCTCTCTTTCTCTTCCCCTTCCCCTCCGTCTCCTTCTCCCTCCATATCTTCCCCGCCCCCTCTCTCTTCCCCTCCCCCTTTCATCTGTCGCTTTCAAATCGCTGTTTCAACCACCCACTGTCCGCCTATAACACTTGCACATACTTTACTCTCGCTAAAATATTTGCAACTGGCTTCGCAATCCCACTTCCCCTTCCATTTTCCTCCTTCCTTCTTTCCTTCCTTCCTTCCTTCCTTACTTACTTACTTACTTACTTACTTCCTCCCTCCCTCCCTTAACACAAACAAGAATCCCGGCCAATGAGCCATGTCTCCGCCTACGGCGTGTTTGAACAAGTCATCACTTCCGACCGCAAACAGTCATCACAAACGGCGCGAGAGAACGAGATAAAAGGGTAAGCTGGTGCGGTCACATGTATTTTTTTCCTTTTTTTTCTTCTTCTTCTTTCGAATATTTCTTTATTTCTCTCCTTTTTTAATTCTTGTTTTGATTCTTTCAATGCTTCTTTGTTCATTTTTCTTATTCTTTGATTCGAGGCAGCAGCAGCAGCAGCAGGAGGAGGAGGAGGAGGAGGAGGAGGAGGAGGAAGAGGAGAAGAAGAAGAAGTAGGAGAGGAAGAGGAAGAAAAAGAAGACGGAGAAGATGAAGAAGAAGAAAAAAAGTAGAAGAGGAGGAGGAAGAAGATGAAGAAGAAAATCACGACGACGATGAAGAAGAGGAAGCATAATAACAATAATAATTAGATCCCAAAGTAGACACAGCAGAAGACGAAGAAGAATTTCCTTTTTTTCTACAAGCACACAAACCCAAAACCAAACACATGGCAAGCAAGATGACCATTTTTTCCACCCGATCTTCCCTTCGTCACAAAAACACAAGACGATATAGATACCAGCAAATATCTCTTTTTTCTCTCTTTTCTTTTTTTTCCTCTTCTCTCTCTTCCCTTTTCCAAAACATTTTCCTTGTGATAAAAATCAGAAAAAAAGGATAACGCAAACACACACAGATAGTTTACCTTCTTTCCCATCTACACTTTCGTTATCACAGGATAAAACACTTTCTCCTTAACTTCTCTTCCTTATACACCGCACTTTCCTATCACAGAGAATAACAAAATCAAGGTAAATATATCAAGGTAAGAACTTCTAAGTTGATAACTTCTCTTCCCCACAACAAAGAAATATATATACACAATTATCATTTCCTCTTCTCCTTCTTCTTCTTTTCTCTTTTGCACAACACTTTCCTTGCGCCATTCCCCGCTGGCTCTCGCTGAGGGCTTGGAATGCCACGGGAGGGAGAGAGAGAGAGGCACTGAAGAGGCACTGTGGCCGGGGAAGCGTGGAGTGGCACTGCCTGGCCCTGCTGAGAGAGACAGGCACAGTGTCACCCCGGGCCCAGGTGGCAAGAGGACCTGCTGCCTCACCAATGGCACCTTCCTCTTCCCCCTCTCCCCCTCCCCCCTTCCCTCATCCCTTTTCGTCTTTCTTTCTATTCCCCTTCCTCATTTTGCTTTACGCCTTCTACTATTCCCCTTCTCCCCCTCCCCCCTCCTAACCCTGATCATACCCTAACCCCCTTCCTCTTCATCTTCAACCCCTCCATCTTTCTCCTTCCCCTCCATCTAGCCATCCTTCTTCTCCCATCCCTCTCTCTTTCTCCTTCCTCTCCCCTTTCCCACTTGCCTATATCCCCCTACCCCCCTCTCACCCCAAACAAACAAACAAACAACCACACAACACAAACACCAGAACCAGCGGCGTCATCTCTCCCGTATTGACCACTTTAAGGCGAACTCCCACGGTGTGTGTGTGTGTATGTATGTGTGTGTGTGTGTTCCTCTCCTCCTATAACCTTTGGCCTATAAGCTCCTGCACCTTCGGCCTAAAACCGCGCCTATCCTCGGATCCAACGAGGCTCCTAGGCGAGGCTCCTAGGCGAGGTTCCTAGGCGAGGTTCCTATCCTCAACCCTTCCGTCTCCCCTCTCCCCCCTCCCCCTTTCCCAATCCCCCCTCCCCGTTCTTCATTCCTCATGCTCCTATCCCCTGAGCCTTTCCTCATCCCTCTATGAACCCTATATCCCATACCTCTAATCCTAACTATCTTCCCTATACTCTCCCTACTCCAATCACACCTAATCTTTCATCTCTAATCCGAAACATCACTATACCCTTTATACCCCCCCCCCCACTAATCACTCCTCCTAGCCCTCACTCCCTATCCTTTCTCTCCTACCCCCCTCCCCCTCCACCTGCACCAATCCTTACACAATCCCTTCCTTTTAATCCATTAATCATTTCCAATCCTTATTCCTTCCGCTTCAAGATCTCCTCTTTCTCTCCTCCTCTTCCTCCTCCTCCCTCCGTCTTCGCCGTGTCACCTTAATTATCGTTTTCTTTCATTTCTCGAACTTGGATGAAAGGCTTTACGGAAGGAAGAGGAGGATGAAGAGGACGAGGAGGAAGAAAATGATGGCAATGATGGTGATGAAGTGGAGGAGGAGGAAGCGGAAGAAAAGGAAGAGGAGCAGGTAGAGGAGGGGAGGGAGGAGGAGGAAGAAGAGAGGGAGTAAAACAGAGGAGGAGTAGGAGAAGTGGAAGAAGAGGAGGAAGAGAATGAAGAAAAATAAAAAGAAAGAGAATGAAGAACAAGAGAAACATTAGGGAAATGGGAATGAAAAGAAAAATAGGAAAATAAAAAAGAAAAACATAAAATAGAGCAAGAAAAGAAAAGAAAAAAAAAGAGAAAGGAAAAAATAAAACAAAACACAGAAAGAAAAGAAAGAAAAGATAGAAAAAGAAAGATAGAAAGAGAGAAAGCGAGAGACAGGAAGAAGAGGAGGGAAGACGGAGAAGCGAAGGAAATGAGCAAGAATAAGAGTTCAACGAAAGCATGAACTGGAAACTAATGGATAATTGGGAGGGGTGAGAAGGGTCTGAAGGTTAGGGGAGGAGAGGGGAGGAGGGGAAAGAGGGAGGCAAAGAGGGAAGGAAGGGAGGAGAGAGAGACAAAAACGGGAAAGGGAGAGGAGGGGAGAACAGGGAAAGAGAGCGAGAGGGGAGGGAAAGCGATTGGGGAGAGGGAGAGGGAGAGGGAGAGGGAGAGGGAGAGGGAGAGGGAGAAGGAGAGGGAGAGGGAGAGTGAAAAGGCGAAAGGAGAATGAGAGGAGTAGGGAGGGGGGTAGGGAGGGGATAAAGAGAAAAGGAGCGAGGAGGGAAAGACAGGAGGGAGGAGAGGGGCAGCGAGAGGGGGAGGGGGGGGAGGAAGCGCGAAACCCGTCAGGCAGGTATTGGGTACCTTGCCCCGTTAACTGTACCTTGATTCCTCCCTGCTACTCCTTCCCCGCCCGTCCCCCCCCCTTCCCCTTCCCCCTCGCCACCCACCCCTCCTCTCCCCCCGTTGCCCAGCGTCCAGTGCCCGCCACACGCCCCGCCTGCAGGTTAACCGTTCCTCAGCAGACGATACCCGCGGCCGGGCACATTACCCCGAATGCCCAGAATACCCAATCTGCATACGCCGTCCCACTCACGGGTTCCTTTCCAAACACGCCCACCTGCCAGCCCGCCCTCTCGACACACAACCTCCGCTGGTTCCACGCCCACAAGGCACACACGAGAAGTCGTATCAACCACGCCCATTGCCATGAGCCACGCCCCTTGGTAGATACTATAAAATACACTTACACACATGCATAAATACACATAAATATAGCCTACACACACACACACACATACAAACATACACGCCCATTCTATACCTTTTATCTCTGCCGCTTATCTCCTAGAGGAAAAGGGTTAACGTTATGTGGCCTCTCTACATACCAAATTATGTGGTATGCGACCAGCTGGGTATGTGGGTTCGGGCAAAGTGTTCGGATATGGCTTGGTGACGTGTACTGAAGTGTGAAAGTACTAAAGGTGTGTGTGTGTGTGTGTGTGTGTGTGTGTGTGTGTGTGTGTGTGTGTGTGTGTGTGTGTGTGTGTGTGTGTGTGTGTGTGTGTGTGTGTGTGTGTGTATGTGTGATTTACGGTCGTGTATGTGAACACCAGCGTGCTTAACTGCATGTAGACTAAAACGTGCACACCAAATCCTTCGAGGTCAGAAGTGATACGTAGAAGGTGTCAACTCTTGCCAAAAGGAAAACTCAATAACGCGACAAATATAGAGATGGAAACGATACCAATAAAATAACAACACCAATAATAATAATCATAACAATAATACCACCACCAATTATAAACACATTAACACACTCACTCGCTTTCGTTCCCAAAACCGCCCCACGGATTCCCACTACCCACGCCCATGCATAACCAAACCCAAACACCAAATAAACATAAACGGAGACATTAAATAAACATAAACAGACTGGGCCAATGCGGTGACAACGGCGCCCGTGTCAGCCAGCCGTGTCAGCCACGTAACATGGAGGCGTTTTAATCACAAATAGCAGAGCCGTTTTGTGGCGCAACCCTGGTATCTGCGGCACGCATGTTGAACACCGCGGTACTGCACGCGAGTTAGAAATCTCTGGTTGCAATAAGAATGATGATAACAGTGATAATGAAACTATTTTTAACGATAAGAATGGCGTTATTGTTGTCAATGATAAGAATAAGGATGATTATATCTTAAAATAAGTCATGAGGAGATTAACCAAAAGAAGAAAAAAAATACTACCACTACTACCTCTATTACTACTACTACTACTACTACTACTACTACTACTAAGAAAAATAATAATAACAATCATAATGATGCCAACAAAAATGATACGAATCAGAATGAGAATGATGATAATAATAATAATAATAATAATAATAATAATAATAATAATAATAATAATAACAACAATAACAATAACGATAACGAATACAAACACTACTAAAAAGGAAAACTAATCTAAGGCACGGCGCATGACATACCGCAGGCGTCTGTCATGTCGAAGGACGCTTACCATTTAAATTAGAAGGTTTAAAAAAAAAAGTTTACCAGACGCGGGAAGGCCACAGGACCGGTATGTGAGAGAGTGAGAGGCAGAAAAGGTCAGGTATTCCTCTCTCTCTCTCTCTCTCTCTCTCTCTCTCTCTCTCTCTCTCTCTCTCTCTCTCTCTCTCTCTCTCTCTCTCTCTCTCTCTCTCTCTCTCTCTCGTCACAAGGGTTGGTGTCTACTACGCATATGTATATGTATATGCATGTGTATATGTATGGCTAAATCTAAGAATGTTACCTGAGCAGACATGTCACCTTATGCGTGTGCGTCTGTTACCTGTCTGCGTTCACGTGTGCGTAAGTGAGCGTACACACACACACATACACACAAACACACGAGCGTAAACCACCACACTTCCGAATCCATTTCCCGGCACACGCTCACAGCACGAATGCCCGGAGGATGCGTCGCTGTCCACAAACTTGTGTCCGCAACTGTACACTAACTTATGCAGCGGAAGAGTTCGAGTTTAGAAAAAAAGAAGGGGAAAGAAATGAGGCGAGAATGGAAGTGAGGGCAAGATGGGTGTAGAAGGGAGAAAAAGGGTGAAAAAGGATAAGGAAGGATGAGAAAGGGTGAAGAAGAATGAGAAAAGGTGAAGACGATGTGAAGATGGGTTGAGGCTTGAGATGAGAAGGAAAGGAAAGAAGGAAGGGCTTTAGGAAATAGGCTATGATAAGAGAGAGAAAAAGATGATGAAGATGAAGATGAGGATGAATATGAAGGTAAAGATGATGAAGGAAGAGGAAAAATAATAAGAATAAGAATAAGAATAGGAAGAAATGGAAGAAGAACGGACACAATAAACACAGATAGCAATAAAAAATCAACAAGAACAAGAAGAGGAAGAAACAGAAGAAGGGTGAGAAGACACAAGAGGAGGCGAGGGAGGAGGAGGAGGAGGGGGAGGAGAAGGAAGGGGGGAGAGGGTTCTGACCGGGATGTGGGCTTGTGGGTCAGTCGAGGCAGGGGCAGCAAGAGCAAGACCCAAAGAGGCGCGACCTGCAGACCTGTAGACCTGTCTTACCTGCGCCCACCAGTCCGGGCTCCCGCCGCGGGTCCCTCACTATGTCCACCAACATCTTCCTTCCAACAAGGTCACGCTCCTTCTTCTTCGCAAGGTCACAGGGGGACACGAAACACTTCTTTCTTTATCTTTCTTCTCCTTCTTCTTCTTTTCTTCCGTTATTTAGATCAAAGTTTACGAGAACAGTTTTTTATCCTTTCCTTCTTCTGCTTCTGATTCGCTCGTGGTCCAAACACGAATAGCAATGACGATAACAGCAACGGAACAACACTAGACGGGTACACTGGCCGGACGGACCTCTTGCACGACGGCACACTCACACGATAAGATAAGAGTCCGATCCTTATGGACTCGCACGTAAGGACTCGTACGTAAGACCTTGTTTGTGAGAACGCGAAAGGTCAACGCAGTCTTTTCTGCGATGCCCTTAACGGTCACACTCGCTTGAAAGAAGAGGGAGGTGGAGGTGGAAGAGGAGGAAGAGGAGGTGCAAGAAAAGGTGGGGGGGGGGGGGGAAGAAGGAGGAGGAGGGGAGGAGATCGGGACACACAAAACGAAGGGGGGAGAAGGGAGGGGGAGGAGGGGGCACGCAGGTTGGGTGAGAGAGTAAAGCGAGTTGCCGCGAGAGAGTTTCCGAGCGAATGTCGTCGTCGCCGTCGAGTGGGTGGGTGGGTGGGTGGGTTCGGTCGGAGGGTGGGGGGTCAGATTGGCCTCACGAGGTGGCCCGTCCTGCCCGCCGGTGAGTGAGTGCGCGACTGAGGCACCGCCGCCGCTGCCACACTCTCTCGCGCGCGCCCTCCTCTTTCTCCTCCTCCTCCACCACCACCTCCTCCTCCTCCTCCACCACCTCCTCTTCTTCCACTGCACCTTCCTTCCTTTCTTTCTTTTCTTTTCTTTACTATTCTCTTTTCGTTTCGTTTTCTCTTCTCTCTCATTTCTCTTTCCCTCTTCCATCTCCATCGTCCGTTCCTTTCTTTTCTCCCTCCTTCCTTTCTTACTCTTTCCTCCGTTTTTCTTCCTCTTTGTCCTCCACCTCCCTCCTTCTTCCCTCCTCGGTCACCCTCCTTCGTTCCCTCCTCCTCGTCCTCCTCCCTCCCTCTTCCCTCTTCCACCTCCATCTCCCTCTTTCCCTCCTCCTCCACCCCCCCTCTCCCGCCGCTACTTTCACACCGCCACCACCGGCGGGCATGCGCCAGCTCTCCACACCTGCCCACGCACCTGCCCAACATACCCCCCCCCCGCCCCCTATTTTAAAAAATCCATTCGTCATGAATCCATCTCCTCACTCACCCCTTCCCTTTCCACTTCATCGACCACTCCCCTGTTTCTATTCTGCATTTTCTTATATATATGAAATTATGTATAAAATAAAATATATATACATAACATAATATGAAATAACTCATCACTGCTCAAGGAATTTTGATTGTTCAATTTCAAAATCAAAGTCATCGTCCTTTATCGGAAATGATGTCATTGCCACTAGACGTATTTTCGTTTTTTTTTTTTTTCTTTATCTCATATATATATATATATATATATATATATATATATATATATATATATATATATATATATATATATATACATACATATATATATACATATATATATATATATATATATATATATATATATATATATACATACATATATATATATATATATATATATATATATATATATATATATACATACATATATATATATATATATATATATATATACATACATATATATATATATATATATATATATATATATATATATATATATATATATATCATGCACATTTCGATTTCATTTTCAAAACAAAATATCATCAGAATTTGAGGGGGGAGGGGGAAAGGAAGGGAAGGGGAGGGGGGGTCTAAAAAGGAAAAAAAATAGAAAGGGAGGATAGAATGAATGGATGACACCCGACTGAGTGAAGGATAGAGGGACAGAATAAAAGAGTAGAGGAAGGGAAAGGAAAGAGGGGAAACAACAGAACGAGGAAAATAATGAATACGCATGAGGAAAAAGGTAAAAAAAAAGCAAACAAAAATATGAATACCCCCGCAAAAAAATACATATATATATATATACAATAAAAATTCTAGAACAACAAGAAAATCTCCCAGCCAAGACCCGAGACTCAACATGGCCGACACGCTTGGCCTCCCACTCGAACTCCTCCTTGTGATCTTCGAGGACAACCACCCTCCTCGCAGTCATCCATCCGCCTATTCCTCTCTACGTGGGCGTTAGCGTTAGCCTGGGCGTGGGCGTAGGAGAGGAGGAGAAGGGGAGGAGTGGAGGAGTAGGTGAGGGGAGGTAAAAATGGAAGGGAGGATGAGGATGAGGAGGAGGAGGAGGGAGAATGAGAAGAGGAAGAAGAGGAGGAGGAGGAATGGAAGGAAGAGGAGGAGGGGAAGGAAGAGGAGGAGGAGAAGGAAGAGGAGGAGATGGAAGGAGAGGGAAGGGAAGGAAGGCAGAGGAGAAAGAGGAAGAGGAAGAGGATGATGAGGGGAGGGAGGAGGGTGCAGGACTTTTGTTCAGTAATAACGATCTCCGCCATCCGTGAATCAACCTGGTGTGTGTGTATTACATCACTGGAAATTGTACGTCGGGGGAGGGGGAGGGGGGTTGAGTGGTGGCGTGTCTGGGGGGGGGGGGGCCTGCCTCCTTTTCTCCCTTTCTCTCTAGTTTGTTTAGTTTGTGTGGGCATGTACATACATACATTCACACATACGTACATAAATTCACACATACATACACACTTTTACACACACACACACACACACACACACACACACACACACACACACACACACACACACACACACACACACACACACGAACACACACACACGCACGCACGCACACACACACACACACCTTTCCCATCTACATTCTCATTTACACATCTATCACTCTCACTCTCTTTTCTCTCTCTCCTTTCTCTCTCTATATATCTATCTATCTATCTATCTATCTATATATCTATCTATCTCTCTCTCTGTGTCTGTGTCTGTCTCTTTCTCTCTCTCTCTCCCTCCATCTCCCTCTTCCTCTTTCTCTCTCCATTCATCTCCTCTGCTCCCAGGCCTCAACGCCGATGCTTTCCGACCACAGGAGAGAGAGAGAGAGAGAGAGAGAGAGAGAGAGAGAGAGAGAGAGAGAGAGAGAGAGAGAGAGAGAGAGAGAGAGAGAGAGAGACAGAGAGAGAGAGAGAGAGAGAGAGAGAGAGAGAGAGAGAGAGAGAGAGAGAGAGAGCAACTGAAAGCCTTCTTTCCGATCGGAATATTGTACCTTGGATCACTTACAGGGAGAGGGGGGAAGGGGGGGGAGAGAGAGAGAGAGAGAGAGAGAGAGAGAGAGAGAGAGAGAGAGAGAGAGAGAGAGAGAGAGAGAGAGAGGGGGGGGGGGGTGTCGCTCCTGCATCATTCGCCAGCCATTCCGCCCGCTTCGATGCCGCCGAGTGCCGCCCGATGCGCTCTCGAAATCGGTCTCCCGATTTTATCGATCCATTTTTTCGACGTCTGTCTGTTTGTCTGGCTATCTATGCAGGTGTGTCTGGGGCCTGTTTGATTGTCTATCTACGTAGGTATGTCTGTGTCTGTCTGTCTATCATCATGTTTCTATCTATGAAGATGTGTTTGTGTCTGTCTGTTAAAGTGTTTTTGTATGTATGTCTATCTACAAAACACATTATTGCGTCTGTTCATCAATGCACTCATCTGTATATGTCTGTCTATCGATGGGCCTGTCTGTCTATCAATACGTATCATGAAATGTAGAGCGGTAAAATAATAGCACTGCGGATAAACTCTACGGGTCACGCAACCCAAAGATCAGTCCTCAGGTGAGCGGCCGAAACAAGTTTGTCTCGAAAGCGGTTGCAGGAGGGAGGGAGGGAGTATAGCAGAGGGAGAAGAGGGAGGAGGGGAATGAAGAAGGAAAAGAAGGAGGAATAACCACGATTAATCCACATCATCTTCATCGCCGAACATTCCCAAATTCCAATTAACCCCAAAACACGTTTTTTTTTTTTCTTTACCAATAATTTCTTTTTTTTTGCTTTCTCTCTTCTTCTCTCTCGGTGCATGCATCATCGGCTCCATAAAATAAAATCCCATGCAACAAAAAAAGGGAGGGAAACGCTCCTGCAATCTATACTTCATTTGCATCATGCAACTCTGCAACGCTTTCACTTCATCGCCCAAAAATGGAACCTTGCCCCCTCTTCCTCCCTTAGAGAGCGAGAGAGAGGGAGAGGGAGAGGGAGAGGGAAAGAGATAGATAGATAGATAGAGAGAGAGAAGGAAAGAGAGAGAGAAGGAAAGAGAGAGAGAGAGAGAGAGAGAGAGAGAGAGAGAGAGAGAGAGAGAGAGAGAGAGAGAGAGAGAGAGAGAGAGAGAGAGAGAGAGAGAGAGAGAAAGAGAGAGAGAGAGAGAGAGAGAGAGAGAGAGAGAGAGAGAGAGAGAGAGAGAGAGAGAGAGAGAGAGAGAGAGAGAGAGAGAGAGAGAGAGAGAGAGAGAGAGAGAGAGAGAGAGAGAGAGAGAGAGAGAGAGAGAGAGAGAGAGAGAGAGAGAGAGAGAGAGAGAGAGAGAGAAGGAGAGAGAGAAGGAGAGAGAGAGAGAGAGCAGAGTGTGGGTGGCACTGACGCGGTCGGAATAAAGCTGAGATATCAAGCGTGCAATTGGTAGGTGGAGTGGGCGTGTGGGTGGAAGTGAAGTCTGGAAGAGAGGAAGGAATGGAAGGAAGGGAGATAGGTAAGGAGGGAAGGCAGGGAGGAGGGAGGGAAAGTGGGAAGGGAGAGTGGGAGAGGGAAAGAGAGACGAAAAGAGAGCAAAAACTAGAGAGAAACCAAAGAGTTAAAAGACGATAAGGAGGGAGAAGAAGGAGAAGAGAGAGAGGAGGGAGAAGAGAGAGAAGAAGAGGGAAAAGAGAGAGAGAAAAAAGAGGGAGAAGAGAGAAAAGAGAGAAAAGAGAGTATAGAGAGACAAGAGAGAAAAGAGAGTATAGAGAGACAAGAGAGAGAACAGAGAGAAGACAGAAAAGAGCGAGAGGAGAGAGAGAGGAGAGAGAGAGGAGAGAGAGAGTAAAGAAAGAAAAAAGAGGGAGAAAACAGGGAGAAAGGTACGGGCGAAAGACCCGGATGGCGGAAAGCAAGAGAAGAATTGGTAATCTATGCTAATGCAATCCGAGCGAGAGCCACAGATTGTCCCCACAAGATAAGAAGGAAACATTTGGTGATGGAATGACGGATAAGTCGAGAGAGAAGCCGTGAGAAGGAGCGGGGGAGGGAGTAGGAAGAGTAGGAGGAGGGGGGTAGGAGGAGGAGGAGGAGGAGGAGGAGGAGGAGGAGGAGGAGGAGGAGGAGGAGGAGAAGAAGAAGAAGGAGAAGGGGAGACATTGAGAGGAATAGGGAGAGGTAGAGAGCAGAGGGAGGTAGTGGGAGAGGGAGAGTCAGAGGGAGGGAGGGAGAGGAGGGAGGGAGGGAGGGAGGGAGGGAGAAAGGGAGGGAGAGAGAGAGAGTGAAAGAGAGAGGGAGGGAGGGAAATGGGGAAGTAAGGGGGGAGGATTGGATGGATGGGTGGATGGATGGAGGGTGGGTGGGAAGGAGAGAGAGAGAGAGATATGAACAGAACTGATCACTTCACAAAGCAAGACTTGCAATCAACTTTGCTATGTCCAGTAATTCCAATGAGAATAATTATAATAACGAATCCTCTGATGATAAATCTCGCCTCATGAAGAAAAAAACAATCATATTCACTCTGAGACAGACCGACTGACAGACAAAGACACAAAGACTCACATGAGAGACTGATAAAAGGCGTATCCAGACAGATTGCAATCGCACGAACAAGAAGAATAAGATTATTATTATACTCTTTTCATCTCCCCTCTTTCCACTTTCCCTTCACCTCTCCCTCTCCTCTTCTCTCCCCATTCCCCTTTTTTCTCACTCCCCTCTCCCTCTTTCTACCTCCTCTCTGTCCCCTCTAACACTTCCCTCTCCCCCTTTTCGTCTCTCTCGACTTCCCTTCCTATCTGCTCTTCTCCTTTTCCCACCTACTCCCTCTCCTCCTTCCCCTTTTACCCTCCCCTCCCCCCTTCTCCCTTTCCATCTCTCCTCTTCTACCCTTTATTTTCTCCTTCTTGTCTCTAATCTCCCTTCCCCCTCCCCTCTCCTTCCATCCCTTCCATCCTCCCCCCTCTCCCTTCTCCCCTCTGCCCTCGCATACAAGACACCACAGTTCCCGAAGAGCACTAACGAGACCCGGAGGCCAACTGCATGCAACACTCCTCTCCGCTGTTTGCAATAACAGCCAATCGCACAGGGACAGGTAGGTAATCCCGGAGACATGAGTAATCAACTCGACTGCAATACAGGTGCAATATGTTGGGGCACGGGGGAGGGGGGGGGGCGAAGAGCTCGTCCCTATCCTATCCTCTCCTCTCTTCTCCTTCTCCTCTTCCTTCCTCCCCTCCCCTTCCTTCTTCTTATTCTACTTGTTCCATCTCCTTCCTCCCCTCCCCTTCCTTCTTCTTATTCTACTTTTTCCTCCTCCTTCCTCCTCTTTCCTCCTCCTCGCCGGCCACTACCCACAAACCATCTGCCGCAAACCACGTGTCTGCCTACCTGGCCTGCCACACGTGACAGGCAGAGCACACGAGTTTAACCGCCGTCACTAGAGTCACGAGAAAGGCAATATGTCACCGTACTTTTCTTTCCTTGGGGGGTAGATATAGGTGGGGGAGGGGAGGAGAAGTGAGAGGGGATTTTTTTAAGGGGTTGGGAGGAGGGTGAGAGGAAGGAGAGGGGGGGGGAGTTCGGGGGGGGGAGGAGAAAGAGAAAAGGTGTGGGGGTTGGGGGGGTCGTGTATCATAGAGAGGGGAGGGGGAGGGGTTGGTAAACATATTGCGGTTCATGAGATCTATCGAATTCCCTCTTACCCTCCCCCCCTTACTCCATCCCCCACCCTAACACTCCTTACAAAGAAGTCAATGCCACTCACAACAAAGAAATTAGTAAAGACAACAAAAATCAAAAAAAAAAAAAAAAAATCACAAATATTTTTTTAATCAAATCACAAACAGAATAACAAATGAAATCAACCCCCTAAAAAAATCTCCACAACAACAACAAGAAATAAATTACAAACGAGCAAACAAATAAACAAACATTCACCCCCCCCCCCTCGAACAGCAAAATTAGCTAACCTAATTTGCAAATTATCCGTCACGGCCAAACTCCCTTATTAGCTACCACTGCCATAACGTCGCCATATTGTTCGTTTTATTATCGCCAATTTTCGCTCTGGTTAAACTTCAAATGAGGAAATTATATGTAGATTCATAGAGGTTGATTCGGGTTTCGTTGTTTAATAATCCACAGGGAAATAAAAACAAGCGTTGTGGAAATTGGAAAATATGAAAGTTATAAGACTTTCCAGATGGGATAGGCATTACACATGGATGGAGGCGCACATGCAAACAAAATACAAATACACACAACAAACATACACACAACGAACGTATACACAACACAACACAACACAACAAACACAAAACACAACACACACACCCTTCCACTCACATACACACAAACACGCCCTTTCCGTCACACACTCTTCCACACAAATAAACACACACACACACACACACATGCACACAACTAGACTTCCTTGCCGTTATCTCCACCCGTAAATAAACGCGGGAAAAGTTTAAGTCAGAGAAAACGGTTTCCTGAAATCATTTTTTTTTTTTTTTTTTTTTTTTTTTTTTCCGGGTCTTTCACGGTACTCTCCTAGCCTGCCTGCCCCCCCTCTCTCTCTCTCTCTCTCTCTCTCTCTCTCTCTCTCTCTCTCTCTCTCTCTCTCTCTCTCTCTCTCTCTCTCTCTCTCTCTCTCTCTCTTTATTCTTCGTCATTTATCTTCTCTGTTCATTGTCAAACCCTTTCATTTAAGACAATTTATCATCGTTTAACCCTATTCCTGCATTATCAGTTATCTCTACTTTCTCTTCCCGACTTCCTTCTTTTCTTTTCTTTTTTGCCCGTTCTCTCTATTTCTCTTCCTCTTATTCTTTCTACGGTAATGTATCTCTTCTCTTCTCTCATTTCTTTCTCCTTTTCTTTATCATTTCCTTTTCTTTCTTCTTCCTAGCTATCTCCTCTCTCTTCTCACCCCTTTTCCACCACTTCTTTTCATGATTTTCTTTACTTTCTTTCTTCTCTTACCCTTTCTCTCTTCCTGCCTTCTTTTCCTCTCTTCTCTCTTCCTATGTTTCTCTTCTCTTCTCTTCTCTTATCTTATTCTATTTTTTTTCTCTTCTCTCGTCTCTTCTTCCTTATTACATTTCATTTTCACTCCTCTATTCCCTTCCCTTCCTTCCTTCCATCTTATCCTCTCCTCTCTTCCCCCCCATCCTTCTTCCTACTTCTTCCTATTTCCTATTTTTTCCTCCTCCCCCCACCCTTCTCTTCTCCATTCCCTTCCTTTCCTCCCCTCTTCCCTCTTTCCTTCCCTTTCTACCCTCCCCACCTTTTACCGCCTTTCCTCCCCCAGCGGCCGGAAGGAGGTGGGCGTGGTCTCAAGGGGATGTGCCGCCCGCTGACCTAAAACGCACATGGTCAGAAAACAATGGTAGGCTCAGCACGGGAGAGGATGACGTTGGCTGAGGGAGGGAGAGAGGGAGAGAGGGAGAGAGGGAGAGAGGGAGAGAGGGAGAGAGGGAGGGAGGGAGGGAGGGAGGGAGGGAGGGAGGGAGGGAGGGAGGGAGAGAGGGAGGGAGAGAGGGAGGGAGAGAAGGAGGTGAAGGAGGGAGGGAGGGAGGGAGGTGAAGGAGGGAGGGAGGGAGGGAGGGAAGGAGGTGAAGGAGGGAGGGAGGGAAGGAGAGAGGGAGGGAGGGAAGGAGAGAGGGAGGGAGGGAAGGAGAGAGGGAGGGAGGTGAAGGAGGGAAGGAGGGAGGGAGGGAGGGAGGGAGGTGAAGGAGGGAGGGAGGGAAGGGGAGGGGAGGGGAGGGGAGGGGAGGGAGGGAGGGAGGGAGGGAGGGAGGGAGGGGAGGGGAGGGGAGAGAGGGAGGGGAGGGGAGGGAGGGGATGGAGGAAGGGAGGGAGAGAGGGAGGGGAGAGAGGTGAGGGAGGGAGGGAGAGGGAAAGAGAATCCCTCCCCCCCTCGTTCCCCTCCTATCCCTATCACTCCCCTTCCTCTCCCAATGCCAGCCCCTCTCTTCCTCCTTCTACCCTTCCTCATCCTACCCCTTCCCCCTCCCTCCTCTCTCTCCCCTTCCCCCTCCCCTCCCCACCCTCACCCCCATCCGGTCACGTTGCCGCTACCCGCTAGTCAGGCCTCAACACCTGCTACCTTGGGTCACCTTGCCAGCTGTGAGGGTGACTGGGAAGAGGGAGAGGGAGGGAAGGAGGAGAAAAAAGGTTAAAATGGTGAGGGTGAGGGAAAAGAAGGTTAAAATGGTGAGGGTGAGGGAAAAGAAGGTTAAAATGGTGAGGGTGAGGGTGAGGGAAAAGAAGGTTAAATGGTGAGGGAAAGGGAAAGGGAAAGGGTAAGGTTGAGGAAGAGGGGGACAGGTAAAATGGTGAAGGAGAAGGAAAGGGAGAGCGAAAAATCAAACACAAAAAATAGACACCGAAACCAATCTCAAAAACAGGATAAAAGAAAAACAAATCAACACACAAAATGCCAACAACAACAAAAACAAATACATGACAATAACAACAACAACAACAAAATGATAACAAAATGCCCCCCCCCCAAAAAAAAAGAAAGAAAAAGAAATAGGGAGCAGGTCGTTAGAAAGCGAGCAAGGGCAGAAATACCAGTTCTTCACCCTTTGCCTTTTCTTGTCCTCCTTTCTCTGCTTTCCATGTCTTCCTGGGAAATCCTCCTCATAACCAGGATTCACAGTGTGTATATCTATGCACATACACACTCTTTTTTTCTATCATTGCTATTATTCTCATTATTATTATCATTGTTATTGTTATTATTATTATCATTATCATTACCACTATCATCATTATCATCATTTCTATCTATATATTTACTGTGTTACTTTGCTTTTTTGCAGAATATCCTAAAGTTCTGTTTCATATTACTTTCAATTTTGCTTGTTGTTTTGTTGTTGATATTGTTGTAGTTGCTTCTTTCTACCTTAGGATAATTTTTTTTTCTCCTCTAAATGTCTATTTTCTTTTACATCTTGATTTCATCTTGTTTATTCTAAATTTGCTAGTTTTTATACTTCAATTTCTCATTAACTTATGTTTTCAAATATACCTTTCTTATTTTCTACCTCTCCTTTCTCTCTCTTATCTACCTCTTCCTTATCCTCATACCCTTCTTCAATTTCCACTTTACATCTACCCATCTATCCATCTACCAATCTACCTATCCCCAATCTTACAACACCTATCCCCATCTTCTACCTTCCTCTTAACAACATCGTTATTTTCCATTTACTTCTTCTATCCTTTTGACCGTTATTACCTGGTTCTTGGAAGCTGTCTTGCCTTACCTCCGGCTTTCAGCTTCTTAGAAGTCGTCACTATCATACTAAAGTTACATACTAGGAAAATAAGGTAGAGACAGATGAAAGGATGGGTAGGTATAACAGATACAATATACATGTATATGTAGGCACACAGACAGACAAACAGAAAGACACACAGATAGACATATAGATAATAAAAAATCAAACAAATTAAACAAAACCCTGATACTAATCATTTCAAAATCAAACAAATATTCATAAATATACAAATACCTCCTTTTCAAAATAGAAAATAACCTCTCACAAAAAAAAAATTGCTGTATTTATAACTTTCATTCAACTGTGTGTCCCTTCCATGTTTTAAGACAAAGTAATTCCATTACAAGTTCTAATCCTTGCAAATGCATATTTGGTTCCCTTGCAACCTCATCTCCCTCCCACAGCTCTTCAGCATCATAGAAAATTATTTAAAAAATAATGCATTCACTGCAAATTCCCCGCTTGTGTTTCCTCGCTATCTTTCCTTTTTTATTATCAAATGCAAGTACAACTTTAAGCAGGGTAACATTATCTTCAGTATTACAGCTGCCTTCCATAAAAATAATAAAAAGAAAAGAAAAGAAAAAAGGCAGAGTTCTGCAATCCAAGTTCATTATCAACAGGATGTTTTCAACAAACACTCTTTCCAGGAATGTATGCTATTGCAGATATTTTGTCGCACTAGTATTCTGTTTTTTCCTATTTGCTTATTTGTTGTTGCAGATATTTTGCAACTTATATCACTTAACAGAAAAATCTATGAGCATTTTCATTGTGAAATTACCTATTTCAATTGTGAAAGTCACCTTTTCTACCCTTTCTTAATTACAGGCCAGGAAGAGATACACTTTACACAAGACAGTTACTGAAAGATGAAAGTTTTGAAATTCTTATTCTTTAAGCGATATTTTGTGTATAGTACCTTTTTCTTTCATTTTCTTAAAAGAAAAAAAATGAGAAGAAATAAGTTACATCCATAAACCAAAGATGGCAAATTTAAGAAAAAAAAAAATATATGCTATCAATTATCTGGATGTCTTTCTTTATTGTCTAATCATAAAACAATTACACATTAGATACATTCCTTATTTTCTTACTGACTTTTTAAATTCTTCTTTAAGACACAAATACAACCAACTCTAAACCTCACATACATGTCAGGTCTTCTAAAGGAAAGGATCTCTTCAATAAGAACAAAATTAAGTATCTAATAAATTACGGGAAACACAATAATCCCATCCAACAATTGCTGCTTTTTATGATCAGTAGATAATCCCTTGTTAAACGTATGATATCATAAAACCATATTGCACATAATTCTGTTATCAAATATCACTTTGCGCTTGAACAGGATGTAGCCGATGGGATACCAAAGAATAAATGCTCCATTAATTACTATCAGCGGTTTGTTACCACAGTGACGTGGAATACTAATATCGAATGCTAATAATCACACATGGGTATTAATTTCAATCCACTCTTACATACCAACAGCAATATTATGCAAATGTCGGTGAAGTCATTCCCTCTCACTAATGAGTTCCCATTGGCAAGGCAATAGAAAGGTATTGCAAAGGTTTTTTCTTGGGTTTGATTCCAATTCTGTGTATTCTGTGTATTATTTTCTTTTGCAAGAATCATGATAACTATGGAAAACTCTTCCCTGTCTTTTTGTTTGTTTGTTTGTTTGTATTTCCCAAAGAGCACTCACACACACAAAAATAAAAATGTTAGATATCCCAGTGCAAACAGGAAAATTATATCCTTTTTCATCAGCTTTCCCAGCCCATCAAAAATAATAACATTTTCAGCCATCACCAAGCCCATTCACAATTTGCAGATGTCTGTACAACCCATTACAAAAATAAAAAGAGTAAAAGAAAAACAAATTAAATCACCACTGTGACATCTTCAAAAGTCTTCATACATGTCATAATTTACAAAACTCTGTAATAACTCATAGCTAAATATGAAAAAAACAGATGAATATGAATATCCCCTGCTGGAGACAAAACCATATGATCAAATAAAAGTAAAAATAAAACAAATGAAAATAAATAAATGCAATAAATAAATAAATCAAACAGAGAAAGTCCACCACAGTACTCACTGGACATAGGTCTTGCTCGCGTGGGCGTTGAGACGTGTTTGAGGGTGTGGTCCTTCCTGATGCTCTCCATCAGGAGTTCCATGGGAGATGAGATCTTTCTTGGGGGCGGCAACAGCTTTCGCTCCGATGCCTGAAACAAGATCAGTCAAGTTTGGAATGGTTTTTGAATAGTTTGCATCTTTGATGAGTTACCAACTCTTTGGCTCTTTTCATTCAATCAAATCTCCTGCAATATCAAATGAAAATGAAAAGACTTAAGGTGAATTAAATCTTCTCTTACTACTGCACTGTTTTCTTTTTCAGTTATGGTTTGACTTTGAAAGTGATTTTTAGTGACTGATGAAATATATTTTCTTACTGAAAATCTTTTACACTAATAGCTTCACCAACCATAATCAGTCTAACATTTATGTAATTATCATAAGTCAGATTCGCTTCAATATTTTGATGAAGAAATTACTAACATATTCACTATTCTTGTCAGTATCAAAATGAACATCAAAGAAGACAAAGAAATATCAAGATTAAAAGGACACACTTCCACAAACTAAAAACATCATACATATAAAAGCATCCTTGCTATTCAAAAGAAGAAGAAGCAGAAGGAGAGGAAGAAGTGGAAAAAACATAGGAAGAACAAGAAACCAAAAGTAGCCCCCTATCCCTACACAAAATAAAGAAGAAAAAAGAGAAGAAGAAGAAGAAAAATAAGAAGTAGAAGTAAAAGAAACATGGGAAGAATAAGAATCCTAAAGTAGCCCCTATCCCTACAAAAAATACATTAGAAGAAGAAGAAAAAGAAGAAAAAGAAAAAGAAGACAAAGAAGAAGAAAAAGAAGACAAAGAAGAAGAAAAAGAAAAAGGAGAAAAAGAAGAAGAAGCAGAAGAAGAAGAATAAAACCCACCCTTCCCTACACACTCACACCCTACCTACCTTTCTAAGAGGTGGCCGAGACCTGATGAAGTCCAGGATGATGGTGTGTGCGTCTTTCTTGACCCGAGGAGGAATGTCGCCATTGACCATGACCTTGTTTAGGGTGTACCTGTGAGAAATAAATGCAATTAGATCCTCTGGAATAACTGAGCACAAACCAATTTAGACATATGCAAATATATATTTGCAAGGTTTATTTTCAAGATCATTTTGGCAATTGGTTGATTTAATTACACATCTAGTACCCCAAAAAATAATATCAATCTTATAAAATCATAGAATTTCAGATCAATAAGGAATATCAAAGCTTCACCCACAACATAATCAATCATCTGCATAAAAAAAAGTATGCAAGACTTCACTCCCCTAAAAAAAAAAAAAAAAAAATGATAATAAAAATAACACAAGTAGAACTGCCAAAAATATAAAAAACAAAATACTAAAATAAATACTAAATAAAGATATAAAGTACAAAAAAATAAAATAAAAAAAACTATACAAAGCATTAAAAAATACACAAAATCCTCCCCACCTCCAACCCCACAACAAGGCTGCACAAACCTGCGTGACCGTATGTCTTCCATCAGCATCTCGTAGGGGGTGAGAGCATATTCTATGGGGGCATACGAGTATTCCACTTTCTTCAGCTTGACTCCCTCCCGTAGCTGGCGCATCACTTGGATCCATAGTCGAGCCTGTAATAAAATGGGATTTTTTTTTTTTTTAGTTTTAGAAAAATGGTAAGAATTCTAAATACAGTCATCTTTTTGTTGGAAGGGAAAAAAATAGAGACTTTAGATAAGAAAGATTAATATGAATTTTAGCCTCCGCATTATGATTTATTAGCGAAATAGCCTTTTAGTCCTTTCTCTCCATCTCCATCATCTTCCCCCCTTTGCCATCACCTTCACCCTCTCCCCCTTTCCCTCCTTCTCCTTCTTTCTCTCCTCCTCCCACCTTCACCTTCACCCTTTTTTGCAAGGGAACTATGAAGCAAAAACATATTTAAAAATACAAAAAGGATCAAAATCTAGGCATCTTTTATAATACTAATGTTAAAATCCATTTTCTTTTTTTGAGTGGAGAGAAAAATATATAATGAAATATATTTCATTGAAAGAAAGAAAAAGAACAAAATATTCATATATATATATATATGTGTGTGTGTGTGTGTGTGTGTGTGTGTGTGTGTGTGTGTGTGTGAGTGAGTGAGTGTGTGTGAGTAAGTGTGTGTGTGTGTGTGTCCGGGTTTGAAAAGTGGGCGTATGTGTATTTGTGTTTTCCATTGATATTCTATACTGACTTTAAAGATCAATATATTTTACGCAAAAAACATACAGACACCAGAAAAGAGGGGAAAAAAAGCGTTATCATGTTCACAACCATTTTTTTCCATTAATGCAAATCGGTCGCAATTCATCCGAGCGCATATGATCGCATATCATATAGATATATCTTTTTGTCTTTTTTTATACTTTTTTTTATCCACATACTTCAATATTCAATGTAATACCTATTTTTTTTCTCTCTCTTTTCAATTTCACTCTTGTCATTCAATATACATCATTTTCACGTTCATCTATTTCAGCATTTAGTTGTTGTCTCTGTTTTGTTTTATTTTTTGTTTTTTATTTTTCTTTTTTTCTTTATAATCACTTGAATAAATCATTCTCCTACATCTCTTTCTATACATATATTACAAAAATTCAAACTTTTCTATTTGTGTATTATATATATATCTCTCTATATATATATATTATTTTTTCTTTCATCTCCACCTCTATATTTTTCGCTCCCTATTTTGCCCCCAAGTTCAGTATCCCATCGATTGAAAAAGAGGTTCGAATTCTTACAGCTGTTCGTGGGGAAACTCATCTAGATTTATATTTATGTTCTTGAGCTACATTTCGCTGGCCAGAACGCGCACTTCTCTGTCGGTGTGTGTCGGGCGGAATGAGACTTTATGTAACGAGTGATTAAAAGAAAATATGTGTGTGTGTGTGTGTGTGTGTGTGTTTGTATATAGATAGATAGATAGATATACATAAACTATAATCAAATTACATTTACATCTGAAAAATATCTATCCATCATAAACAAATTATTTGGCACAGAATATTAATCATTTAGAACTGACACGGATTAATAAGTATATATTGGTGATGTCAAATGTTCACCATGTTGATTATGATAATCGGATCACTTTAAACATACATATATGATTTAATCAATATCATAGTGAAACTAATGTTTATTGAAGGAGAAAAAATAGCAAAATAATAATGATAATGATCGCCATCATCATCATCTCATCATTATTACAATCAATATAAAAAAATGAACATGATGGTAATAAAAAATGGATTTGTATAAAGAGATAAAACAGAAAAAAAGAAAGAAAGAAAAAGTTCCTAGACCAAAATATGATACCTGGCGTTCTCGGCCCTTAGAGTTTGTCACATTTCTTAAAAAAAAAAAAAAAAAAAAAAACTTGAAATATGCAGAAACCTAACACTACCTCTCCTTTCTATAAACCATTATATCACAACTAGACAGAAAGATGTTCTTCTTTTTAAAGATATCAACATAAAAAAAAAACATATTACAACATATTAATTCACATAAGCATACATATTTTCCATTTACTGAAATATAACTCACGATAAAGAAACTCCATTATTTTGAAAAATTATGTTAATTCACAAATTTTAACTGAAAATGTAATCCGCTGGGGAATATATTCTGCAATGTTAGACCCAGAAAATTATATGCACTGAATTGCTATTTATACTATGCAAGGGTTATCCACTCAATGCAAGTTGCAGGAATATGTTGCAAATAATATTTTCCCTGTGCAACGGTATCGGTAAGCGATATTCAAGGATCACTGAATATCCATATTTTTATATGTATTGTATTTTTTTTTTTTTTCATTCATAAAATAGTGCATCAATATCCATGTGGGGAGGCGGGAAAGCACGAGTGTGTTTGTTTGTTTGTTTGTTCGTTTGTTTGTTTGAGCGTGTGTGCGTGCGTGCGTACATGTTCGTGTATGTGTACCATACATAAATATTTACCCATTTCTTCAGATTCTCTTCCATCTTTATTTTTTCCTCAAAACATCATACCGTCTGCCTCATCAACCCCTTCTTCCTTTTCCTCTTCCTCACACTCTATCTTTAGAAAAGCAAAAAAACACGCCCACCAACTTGCACGGCGCCCCACCCACCCGCCCCCTCTCCCTCCATCGTAAACTCCACCCGCGCCGCATGGGGTTTACAGGAGACAGCCTTATCTCAGACCAGCGACAGAGATAACCCAATATCCTGTCTAATTAATTCCATGGATGGCTATCCCTCCCTCCCTCCAGTAATCTAAAAACCTCTTCTAGCCAAACATCCATCCAACATATCTAAGTTACCAGGCAACATAGCCAAATATCCCGCCAATGTAGCCAACAGGCCAGCTTGCCTAGCCAAACAACCAGATGAAATAGCCTAATTACTAGCCAAATAGCCATGGTAAATGACGAGCAACATGGCCAAGCAACCCTTTGTCATATGATCAAGTCACGACACATTCAAATAATTAATCAACCACCCTGGAAAATATAACACAGCAACATATCCAATCAACGTACCCGAAATAACCAACCAACATAGCATCACAGCCAAGCATCAAAGAGCCTCATGAATCGTTCAACCTTCAAGACAAAGGCGTTGCTTAAAGGAAGACACGTTCCAGGAATCTCAGGAGACGGGGGCGGGACGACAATGGGGGGAGAGGGAATAGACAACTGGGGAATAGGGGAAGGGGAATAGGGGAAGGGGGATAAGGGAAGGGGGATAAGGGAAGGGGGATAGGGGAAGGGGGATAGGGGAAGGGGGATAGGGGAAGGGGGATA
>BOPN01000183.1:112010-114510 GCA_017312705.2 Penaeus japonicus
TCATTTTCCCATGCTCTTAGTGCGAAGTCATATTCAACCTGTCATGCATCGAACACCGGTCATACACTGGTTAACCCGGTACACTTTTCATTTAAAGAGGTCATGCATCGTATGTAACCTCCAGTCGCTGCCTGACTGATCATGCACTGTTTCGCTACCGGATAATATCTCAAGGCAAACGGAGACATACATTCATGCCTGCACTCATACTACACGCACGAGTACGCGTTTTCATACTCGTACCCAAGCAACCTTTGTCACATACATAAATCCTCACACACTCACACTTACACACACACAAACACACACACACACACACACACACACACACACACACACACACATATATATATATATATATATATATACACGAGAGATAGATATAGAATAGATATAGATAAATAGAGATAGATAGATAGATAGATAGATAGAGCGATAGATAGATAGATAGATAGATAGAGAGACAGAGAGAGAGAGGGGGGGGGGAGAGAAAGTTAAAAGACAGAGAAATAAGAAGAAACAAGAAAGAAAAGGAAAAATAAAAGTGAAAGGAGAAGAAAAAAAGAAGTGAAGAGAAAGAAAGACAGAGTGAAAAGGAATAAAGAAGAGTGATTATAAAGCCATTATCTTGGACAATAACTCCCGAGAAATCTTTTACAACATCCCCTCTCCCCCTCCCCCCTCTTATTCCTTCCCTCCCTCCCCCTCCCCCTCCCCCACCAGGGCTTCTTCCAGGGGAGACTTATTTATAAACAGACAATATCTCCCTCCATTGTTCTCTTAGTCAAGGTCAATCATTAGTTCTTATTGCTTTCCCTTCAGGCAGCTCCCTCGATCAACAACATCTTTGGCTGACATCCTGACTCCCTCTCTACCTCTTCGACTGGTGATGTCTATTGTTGACATCGGGGAAGGCAAATCAGTGTGGCTTATGTGGAAGAGATGGATCTGTGCGGATTCGGGTTTTTGTCTGTTTTATACAATTATGGATTGGTTAATGTGTTCATTTTTGGAAGGGTCTTTTACTCTCTTTATCTGTCTCACTCTTTCTGTTTCTTTTTCTTTCTCTGTTTCGTTCTCTCTTTGTGTCTCTCTCTTTCTCTTTTTCTTTTTTTCACTCTCTGTCTCTCTCTCTTTCTCTTTCTTTTTTTCTCTTTTTTTTCCTCTCTCTTCCCCATCCATCATCCACCCGTTCCACCCCGCCCCTCCCCCTAAAATAAAAATCAATCTCTCCTCCACCAAGGCAATAAATCGATCGTTGAAAAATGAGAAGAAAAAAAAAATCACAGAAAAATCAATCAGCGTTCCTCTTACTTTCCATTCACTCCTCTACCCATCGCTCAGTTCATCAATCTATTCGCCTCGGTATATCTATCATTAAGTCCCCCCCCATCCCCTCCCCAGCCCCTTCCCTCCAAAGGAAATGATGTCACAACATATCACCACAAAGCGCACGTATGCTCTTACGAGCCCACACACAAATACGCACATTACATGTACTGCCTTGGAGAGTGAGGGAGGGGGAGGGGGGAGGGGATGTTGCAATCTCTCTCTCTCTCTCTCTCTCTCTCTCTCTCTCTCTCTCTCTCTCTCTCTCTCTCTCTCTCTCTCTCTCTCTCTCTCTCTCTTTCTTTCCCTCATCCCTCTCTCCCTACCATATCAATTCTCCCTCCTCTCCTCCCTTTTTTTCTCTTCTCTGGACCAATTCCCAAAAGGTTGCGTCACCAACTCATTTCCCGCTGGCTATCTTTATCACATCAATGCCAGTTCTCATTTATTTTCGCCTTTTTCTTTAGATGTCTCTTTGGTTTTCGTTTTTTTTTTTTTTTTTTTTTTTTTTTTTTTTTTTTTTTTTTTTGTCAGTTTTATTCCCGTATTCTCATTAACCTCGTTTTGTTTTTACTCTGCATTTTTTGTCTTCTCTCTCTCTCTCTCTCTCTCTCTCTCTCTCTCTCTCTCTCTCTCTCTCTCTCTCTCTCTCTCTCTCTCTCTCTCTCTCTCTCTTTCTCTTTCTCTTTCTCTTTCCCTCCTTTCTCCCCCCTCGCCTCCTACTCACCCCTTCCCATCTCCCTTCTTCCATCTCTCTCCTCCCCCCTATGCTCTTCCTTTCCCTCCCTCCTCCCTTCCTTTCTTCTCTCTTTCTCCCAGCATATGTAGTACACCACATAGCGCGTTCCCCCCTCGCATCCATCACGTGGCTGTGCACGGCTGTTCTCGCTGTGCAGTCATCGGGATATATTATTTGAAAGATGAAAGAGGTTAAATGTTGCTTCTATCGCTATGATCATAATTGACTTCTATAACCAGATTAATCATCATTCCTATCATCACTGTTGTTGTTATCGTAATTAATAATGCCCTCATTATCATCACAATCATCAACATCACCGTCATCATTATCATTAACAATTCCAAAACTCATTCTCATCACATCATCACTATCATTACTACTACAACCATCCTCACCATCACCACCACTCTCACCATCACTAATCAACAT
>BOPN01000183.1:122010-132010 GCA_017312705.2 Penaeus japonicus
CCCTACGCGTGCCCTATCACGTTCCTTTCCACGAAGGCCTTGGCTCAAAATCAAACCCAAATGTTACCGATGAACCGAAAAAATGTTATTAATGTTACGGTCCAAAGCGCCATTTTATTTCATTTTTTCCTGTGGCATTTCCTTTTTCTCTGAAGCTATTTTTTTATTCATATTATTTTTTCTTCTCGAGCGTTTTTTTTTTTTCTTGGTTTGTTTTCATTCCGGCTTGGTTATCATTCTATGTTTCTTTTAATACGTTTCGAATGTTTCTTTTCATCACTATTCTGTGAATTATTATTATTCTGTCTTAAATATTGTCCCTCATTTTATTTTTTTTCTCTTATTATCACCTGTCTCTTCATCTCCCTTCTCTTTCAGAGTATGAGAACCAATACAGATAAACTCTACGTACCCATCCTCCCACCACCTGACAAGCCCCACACCCACCCACATCGTCATCCCTACACCTCCCCCCCCCCACATCGTCATCCCTACACCTCCCCCCCACACTCCCTTCCCCACATCCGACTCCCCTATACCCCTCCCCTCCCCTCACAGCAAGAATACTTCCCCCTCCCCCCACCCACACACAAAGGTGGGGAAGGGAGGTAGAGACAGGTGGCGATAGGGAAAGAAGAGGGAGGGGGAGGGGGAAGGGGAGGTAGAGACAGGTGGTGGTAGGGGAGGAAGGGGGAGGGGAAATGTAGGTGGTTGTATGGAGAAGGGGAGAGGGGTGGGTAGGTAGGGAGGAAGAGGAGGCAGGTATAGGAAGAAGGGAAGGGTGGAGGGGAGAGGGTGGATCGGGAGAAGAGCTGATGGAGGGGAAGGGAAGAAGGAGGGGAAGGGAAGGAGGAGGAGGGGAAGTGAAGAAGGAGGAGGGGAAGGGGAGAGGAAGGAAAGATGGTGGAGGGGGGAGCGGGGGAGGTGAGGGGCCAGGCGAAAGGTGCCCTCCGATACGACCCACCTCCATAATCCAATGAAGTGCTTCCGACGTGGCTTAAGGTCACCCACTCACCCAGAGCGAGTTCGCGTGGGAGAAAACCAGAGACCCCGGAGGTCAGGGCGCCGCGGGGGTCAGGTCACAGAGCGCACATACGCGATTCTTCTCGCTCCACGAGTCGAGGTCACATGCGGAAAGTTTGCGGGAAATTGCGTAAAATCTGAGGAAATTCGGTTACGTGAAGTTTAGGCGTCGAGGGATCAATATGCCGTTCCGTTGCTATCCTACGGTGGATACACGTGAGCGTACTATCTATCTATCTATATATCTATATACATCTATATATATATTTACCTGTCTATCCATCTGTGTGTATGTGTGTGTTTATACATACATACTTGAATACCTGTATATACGTACCTATACCTATATCTAATTACATAAAGGCCTAACTACTAGCACTTTTTTTTTTTTTTTTTTTTTTTTGGAAAGATGAGACACAACCATTTCGAATCTGTTTCACATGACTTTGTCTATATTGACCCTTCTAGCATGTCAACACAGGAGAATGTTCTGGCCATGAAGAAGAAAACATTCATTGGCGTGTGTGCGTGTCTTCAGCCCCGGCCGACTGCCCCAGCACGCGCCCGAAATCCATACCTGCGATTCAGCGCCTCAGCAACTCCGCTCGCTCGATTAGCATAACCCGATCGACAAACAATAACAAAAACATTGAAAACACCTTCATTAATCTACTAATCTCGGCGACCTCTATTCGAAAACGAGAAGCAAAACATCCGCGCATCTGGACCGTCTTATTAAGACTTTTAAAACGGCCATAAAGCAATATCAAAACATGAATAAAACTTCAAACAACCTCCGAACGATCAATTATCCCGAAACTAGGTCATTCTCCATTTCAAAATATTACGTTTCATCCAAATAACCTTTTTTTTTCCTTTTTTCCTTTTTTTCGTTTCAATTTTTAATTTAGGCAATCGTTTACCATTCTCAAGGCTCCACTGAGAGCCGTCGGAAGCTCGATTTGATTTAAAGATATTCCGAAGATCACCTTGAGAGGCGCATAATTATGGTAAACAACTGCTTTTGAGACGCGCGAGATTGGGGGCAAGGTTAGAGGTATAAGATGGAGACAAAATTATCGAAATATAATTCAACACATTGTGATGGATTTGCATATGCATGTGTAAACTAACCTCTCTTTCTGTCTGAATGTTTGTGTCTGTGTCTGTGACTGTGTCTGTGGCTCTGTCTCACTTTATATATATTGATAAAAACAGATAATGAAAAAAGAAAAAAAATATATATATATTAATAAAAAGTGCCAGTTTAATACACAGGACCTACAAAAAACAACAAGGCAATATTGCGCAAAAAGAAAAAGATAATTTTAAAAATTACTGAAAAATACAGTTACAACAACAACAAAAGTACTCGGTTACCACCACGCAATGGCGCCCTTTTCCTCGACCTTCAATTAAGTATTCAACCACCAGGCCACGAGAGCCACATACGGGTCCCGAAGACACGGACAAACAGACATACAGGCAGATATGGGAAGGCTGACGGGAGGGGGGGAGGAGAGGGAGGAAGGAAGGAAGTACGGAGAAGAGAGGGAGGAAGGAAGGAAGTGGGGAGAGGAGAGGGAGGAAGGGAGAAGAAGGAGGAGAGGGATGAAGGGAGGAGGATGGGAGATGAGAGGGAGGAAGGAAGGAAGAGGAGAAAGGTGAGGAGGGAAAGAAGTTGTATGAGGAGAGTGAAGAAAAGAAAGGAACCTCTCTTCCCACTCCCTCCCTTTTTATTAGTCTTACTATCATCATTATTATCATTACTATCATTATCATTATCATCATAGAGGTCCTTATTCATTTGGCTTGTATTCTCTTTGGTCAATCTTAAAGAATGTACCATATATCCGCTTTTCCATTACAGTCAATTTTTATCTATTTTTATTTAGGTTGTTCCCTTCAGCCACCCTTCAGACTACCTTTCCTATCAAAGTATACATTCTCATCAGTCAAATCCTAATTTCAGTCAAATTTCATTCATTTCATTATTCTCAGTCTAATTTCCAGTCGAATTTCATTCATTCCATTCTTCTCAGTCTAATCTTCAGTCAAATTTCATTGAATCAAATTCCCTCTTCTTCTATTTTAAAACAATCTTCTAAGTTGACAAACTAGCTGTAATTTTAGCCGAATCCATTCAGTCATTTTTCCAATCAACTGTATTTCCTTTCAGTCTGCTTATTCAGTCAATACCCCCCCCCACCCCACCCCTTACATACACACATGCATTGGCTTCCATTCTCTCACAAAGAACTTCCGGCTAGCGAAAGGTGGGAAGGGGGGGAAGGGGGAAAGAGGGGGGACCAGACACATAACATTCGCCATAACAAAGTGGCACAATGACGTGAATAACATGAGTGACTAGATGACAATCATAACAACAGAATACCACGATAATGTAGTCATATCAAGGGCCCACCCACCCACCCACCCATCCATCCACCTACCCACCCACCCTACTTTCCCCTCCCACCCACCCCGGACAGCGTCACTGTTCTTGACATGACCTTCTGACAGGACTGCTCTCCTTGACATGTCCTTATCTGAGTTGTCACTTCAAGGTACTCCCTGTCATGCCAAATTCGCACAAGACACCATATAAAGTACGTACCATATACATATATCCTATACCTATTCATAATACCCACACTATACAAACTACGGCCTATCTACACCATACATACATGGAGCTTTTTCTACACCATAAATGCCATAACTACCGTACGACATAAACACTAAAGACACCATATGCCCACCTAAACCATAAACACCATACTGTCCCATAACATACAACACAAACACACACACACACACACACACACACACACACACACACACACACACACACACACACACACACTACATTCACCAACCAACACCCACCCACCACACCACAACACAAACACCAAGTCCGCCTACACCATATCCACCATACCCGTCCACAAGGGCAACGAGTACACCGTCTGGCGATTGGCTGACCTTCAACACCGCTCGATCGGTTGGCAAGACGGTGGAAAATGTTGGAAATTGTTACTGCGATAGAGACTGTTACTGTGTTGGGAGAGGGAGAGGGAGAGGGAGAGGGAGAGGGAGAGGGAGAGGGAGAGGGAGAGGGAGAGGGAGAGGAAGAGGAGAAAGGGGGAGAGGAAGAAAGGGAGAGAAGGAGGAAGGGGTATAAGGATGGAGGGAGAAAAGAAGAGAGGGGAGAATAAAAGGAGACGGGAGGGGGGGGGGGTAACACTGACGAAGGATGGATGAAGAAGAGGGGAAAGGAAAGCGCGCCAAGGGGAAAAGGGAGAAGGGGTGAAGGTCGACCATAGGGGGGAAGGGAGAGGGGAACTGGGTAAGGCGAATGACAAAATGAGAGCATAAAGAAGACAAGGAAAGGGGAGGGGGAAGAAAGAAGAGGGGGGATGGGAAGGAAGACGAGGAATAGGGAGGGGGAACGATAGGAGGAGGTGAGGGAGGAATAGAAGAGGGAAAACGAGAGAGGAGATGGAAGACCAGAGGGGAAGGGGGAGATAGGAGAAGGGGAGGAGAAGACGAGGAGGTGTGAGTGAGGGGGGTGAGGGGAAGAGAGAGAGAGAGAGAGGGAGAGAAGGGGGACAACACCATATCGGCCGAAGCGAAGGTCGACCGGCTCTAACCGGACCGGATGATGATCCAATAAAACACCGCTACGCCATGACTCAAGCCCCCCTCCTCTCTCCCTACCTCCCACCCTCTCCCTCTCCCTCTCCCTCTCCCTCTCCCTCTCCCTCTCTCTCTCTCTCCCTTCTCTCTTTCCCTTCTCTCTCTCTCTTCCTTATCCCTCTCTCTCTTCCTTATCCCTCTCTCCTCCTCTACCCCCCTCCCCCCCTTCTTTCCTCCCTCCTCCTCTACCCCCCTCCCCCCCTTCTTTCCTCCCTCCTCCTCTACCCCCCTCCCCCCTTCTTTCCTCCCTCCTCCTCTACCTCCCCTCCCCTCCCCAGCCCCTATCCCATCTCTCTATCCTTATCCTCATCCACCAGCGCTAAGCATCTGCTCCACACTTCCTCCACTTCGTTGGCGTCATAAGCCTTGGGTCGTGTGTCAGGTGTCCTATGCCATGAGTCACGTGCCTTCGTGTCATATGCCATGTGCCAATTGCCAGGTATCAGGTGCCACAGACTCCTCCCCACAAGCATCCCTATCTCCCTAAAACAGTGCCTCCTTCCTCTCTCACTCCCCTCCCCTCCCCTCCTGTCCTACCCCCTGCTCTCCCACTCCCCGTAAACCCTTTCACCTCAATTCGCCCCCAACCCCCCCAGCGGTCCACCTTGGCCACCAATTACTTGTTTGTTTGCGCTTTTTCGTCAGCTTATTCATAGCAACGTGTTTAGCCGCGCGCGAGGGAAGAGAAACTCGGGTCGCGTCACGTTCTTGTCCCTCTCTTTGTCACCTCCTACCCCCTCCCCTCCCCTCTCCTCCCCCTATATTCAGGAGTCTCCAAGCAGAGTCTCCAATTTCCAAGGAGAATCTCGAGCGTCCACGTAGAGTCTCGAATCTCAATAGGCGAAGTTAGATAAGTTTAGAAACCATTCGTAAACCATTAGTAATGAATGCTTCCTGAATGCAGCTAAAATGAACCCTTTGAGTCTCAATCTGAACCTTTTAATCCATGTTTTTTCCCCTTACTTCTCTCCCCATCTTCCTTTTATCATCCTTCCTTTTCATCATCCAAAAAGAAGAAGAAGAAGAAGAAAAAAAAAACACACCAGTACACACCCACATCAACAACCCAATAACCACCACAAAGGCACCAGGAGCGACGACCCAAGGCAGCTGACAATGGCATCGCAGGCACGGCGGAACGGGAGACGCAAGCATAACGACAAGGCATGCTTCGCTACGTGGTTAATATTCATCTTGAGAGGGGAGGGCGAGGAGGGGGAGGGGGAGGAGAGGGATATAGGAGAAAAGAAAATGGGGGGAGGGGGAGGGAGAGGATGAGAATGGAGGGAGAGAGATAGTGAGGGGAAAGGGGGAGGGGGAAAATGGAGGGCAGAGGTAAGAGAGAGAGAGATAGTGAGGGGAAAGGGGGAGGGGGAAAATGGAGGGCAGAGGTAAGAGAGAGAGAGATAGTGAGGGGAAAGGGGGAGGGGGAAAATGGAGGGCAGAGGTAAGAGAGAGAGAGATAGTGAGGGGAAAGGGGGAGGGGGAAAATGGAGGGCAGAGGTAAGAGAGAGAGAGATAGTGAGGGGAAAGGGGGAGGGGGAAAATGGAGGGCAGAGGTAAGAGGAGAGAGATAGTGAGGGGAAAGGGGGAGGGGGAAAATGGAGGGCAGAGGTAAAAGGAGAGAGATAGTGAGGCGAAAGGGGGAGGGGGGAAAAGGGTGGGCAGAGGTAAGAGAGAGATAGTGAGGGGAAAGGGGGAGGGGGAAAATGGAGGGCAGAGGTAAAAGAAGAGAGATAGTGAGGCGAAAGGGGGAGGGGGGAAAAGGGTGGACAGAGGTAAGAGAGAGATAGTGAGGGGAAAGGGGGAGGGGGAAAATGGAGGGCAGAGGTAAGAGAGAGAGAGATAGTGAGGGGAAAGGGGGAGGGGGAAAATGGAGGGCATAAGAGAGGGATAAGGAAGAGAGAGGGATAAGGAGGTAAGAGGAGAGAGATAGTGAGGGGAAAGGGGGAGGGGGGGAAGGCACATTCTTTCACTGTTATCACGTGTCTTGGCGTCGTTTTAATTCTGCGCCCTGGGTTTCTCTTTTCGCATGGCGTCTCTCTTATGTTTGCAAGTTCTCGCAACATTTATTTCCTTTCTTACTATCATCATCATCATCATTATCATTATTATCATTCTCTTATCCTTGCCTCTTCTTTCCACTTCTCTCTCTCTATCTTCATTTTTATCTCCGATTTTCTTATGTCCTTTATTTCAGTTTCCTTCTCTCTATCTTAATCATTTGTTTTCTATTTCCCTCTCTCTTTGTCTCCTCTTTTTCGTTATTTCTTTCTTCTCTCTTTCTTTCGCTTTCTTTCTCTTTCTCGCTTTCTTTTTATCTTCTCTCTCTCTCTACCAATAAATTCCCACGTTACTTCTGCCTGTACTTTCCTCAAGCAAAAGAATCCAATCAGGTGACTACAACCCCCTTCCCCCTCCCTCCCCTACCCCTCCATCCCCCCGCCTCCCCACACCCCTCAACCTCAGGCCACGAATTACAGCACGCAAACTCTACCACACGAACACGACACCGCACGCACACTCTTATACACAAATCAGGTTGCACGCACGCACACACTGCAACGCACGACCAGCCCCATGCAAGAGCACGCAAGGCACTCTCACACGCGGGTAAAGTACGTTTGGAAAGGCGTTCTCCCAATATGGGGCATGAGGTAAGTATAGATGCAGCTTATGTATATGTATGTATATATGTATGTATGTATATATGTATGTATGTATGTATGTATGTATAAATATATAAATTTCATATACACAAACATAAACACATACACATACACACACACACACACACACACACACACATACACACACACAAGCGCGCACACACACACACACGCCCGCACAAGTAACACCCACCTAAGATTAAGCACAGCAAAGCACAGGTGTATCAGCATAACGCACCCATAAATTACCTTCCTAATGGGTGGTGGGAGGGGTATGGGTGGGAGGGAGGGGTAAACGACCCTGGGAATTATTGGATTTTATCGCCCTCATCATCGTGCTTTCGGAAGGGGAGACGAAAAAAGAGGGAGAGAGAAAGAGAGAGGGAGAGAAAGAGAGAAGAGAGAAGAGAGAGAGAGATGGAAGATCGTAATAGAATCTAGTAAAACGATAAAATAAATAGAAAAATAAACAAATAAAATGAAATCAAGACACTCAACTCTAATAAGAAAAAAAATACGATTCAATCTCTCCCCGGAAAGGATAAACAAAAAACAAAGAAATCAAGCAAAATGCCATTAAACCGACCTTGAATAAAAAATCCCCCCTCCTCCCCCCCAAAAAAAAAAAAAATCACAAGCAGGAAAGCAAACCAACCCAGCAGGACGCAAGCATACCTTGGACGTAAGCTACCAACCCGCCCGGCCTTCACCCACCATACGCAGGCAGGCAGGCACGCACGCACGCATGCACATACGCACATACGTCCGCACGCACAGAGGTACCGCCCCGCATATTAATACCACTCTGGTATCCTCGGAAGGCAGGTAACCGAACCGAGTTGATGACCTCGACGGGGGAGGGGGGGGGAGAGGGAGGGGGGAGGAATAGGCGAGAGAAAGTGAAGGGGAGGGGGAGAAGAGGGGGGAAAGGGGAGGGGGGATCTGTGAAGGAGAGTAAACAGGGGGAAGGGGAGGGGGAAATTGGGACAGGGGGAGGGGACGGTGAGGAAAGTAGGAGAGTGGCAAGGGAGAAAAAGGGAAAGGGACACAAGAAGGGGAGAAGGGGGGAGAATATACACGAAGGGAGGGGGGAAGGGCAAGAAGGAGAAAGGGGGGAAAGGAGGGAGGAAGAGGTAGCAAGTAGGGAAGATAAGAAGGGGACATAGAGGAAGAGAGGGGGAGAAGGACCCGGACGAAGAGGAAAGGAGAGAGTGTGAGAGGGAAGGAAGGAAGGAAGGAAGAGGGAGGGAGGGAGGGAGAGGGCACGGACGAAGAGGAAGGGAGAGACAATGAGAGGGAATGAATGAAGAGGGAGGAAGGGAGAGGGAGAAGGAATGAAAGAAGAAGAAGGGAGAGCGAGGGAGAGTGGGGAAGAGGGAGTGGGAGCAAAACGAAGCAGCATCTCATGGGGCGGGTTGTAAATTTTATGTTAATGCGCGTATAATGTGGAATCGTGTGCGTCAAGAGCTATGCGGAAGTTGAAGTCGGAGGGGGAAGAGGAGGAGGAAGAAAAAAAAAAAAGGAGGAGGGGGTGAGGCGTAGGAGAAGGGAGGAGAAGGAAAGGGTGGGGGGAGAAAAAGAAAAGAAAAGAAAAAGATAGGAAAACGAGGAGAGAAGTAAGAAAAGGAAACCCAAGGTGGAAAAGAGAACGAAGACCCCTTCTCCCAGCAATTATTTCTCATCTCCAACTTATGAAACAACGAACAAACTATCATCCCCCCTCCCCCACCCCCAACCTCCACCCCCCTCCACCACCAAACAACCACACAGACATCGCACCACAGCACCCAACCCCCGTCGGGAGGGGCGTGTCCTCGCACTGCAACTGTCCTTCCTGCAGGCGGACTGTGGCCTCGTCAGGAGAAAAAAATAGTCCCGTCTTAATAGGGCGTTTTCGCGCGAGTATTGTGCTCCGAGGGGCGGGTGTGCGTTCCAGGTTGTAATTAGAATCGCTTTTATCGTCGCTTTAAAAGTCGTATTGCTCCTTTTGTGTTAGTTCTTGTTTTTTTTTTTCTTTCTTTCTTTCTTTCTTTTTTTGTGCTTTTTATGTCTGTACTAATTTTGCAAGTGTGCTTTTTCTTTCTTTTCTTGTTCGTCCCCTGTCTTTCTTAACTGCCTGTGCTACGTGTGTATTTTCTTGTTCCGATCCTTTTTTATGTATTTATATATCCTTTCCTCTCCCGTTTTTTCTCTCTCTTCTTCTTCTTAAGTATCATCTATATCTGCCTTTGTCTATCTTTCGTGTTGGAATTTCCGTCAGCTTACTCACTCATGCACATTCCCACCATGGAAACAAACACACACACACACACACACACACACACACACACACACACACACACACACACACACACACACACACTCACACAAACCCCTTCCCTCCCCAACCCATACCAGCACCCCCCTACCCCACCCCACCCCAACCTCCTTAACTCATTCTCAAGGTTGTGGGTTGGCTGAACTTGACTTTTTTCTCTCTTCCGTTGGCCGCGGTGGTTGCAAAGGTCATGCTGCTACAGGATAACTACTTACTGCGGGGTTGAACACACATACATACACACAGAGAGGGGGAGAGAGAGAGGGAGGGAAGGAGGGGGAGAGAGGGAGAG
>BOPN01000183.1:142010-144510 GCA_017312705.2 Penaeus japonicus
TGGGAGGGGGGAAGAGAGGGGAGGAGGAGGTGGGGGAGGGAAGGGGGAGTGGGGAGGGGAGGGGAGGGGAGGGGAGGAGAGGGGAGGGGAGGGAGAGGGATTGGAGAGAGAGGATGAGGTGGGGGAAGGAAGGGAGGAGAAGAGAGAGAGTGAGAGATAGGGGTGGGGGAGGAGAGACAGAGAGAAAAAAAAATGGAGGGAGGGATGGAAAGAGGAGAGAGAGAAAGCTGGAAAGAGAGAAATCGCAAGAAGGAAAATGAAAAATAAATAAATGATTAAACGAAAGACAAAAAAGCGTAACCACAACCCACCTCCACTCCCTACAAAAATAAACAAATAAAAAATAACAAAAAAACACCACCGAGAAACAAAGAAATAAACAAACAAACAAAAGCCACGTAAGATCCAGAACAGCAAGAACCGGCCTCCAAAGCTGAGCAACAAACGCCTTTTTTCGAAATCCAAAAGCCAAGCGGGATGCGCAACGCCACGAAGAAAACGGACGAGATGGAGGGAAATTTTGGCGGGAAAAATAAGAGGAAAGGAAATTTAAATCAACCAAAAAATAAATAGTCAAATAAACGATTATATATATAGATTAGAAGGTAAACATGATATGGAAATAATATTTATATCTGCAAATAGAGAAAACATGAAAAAATGGGAACAAATAAGGAAGGAAATATCAAATAGCCGAAAGGAAATATCAAATAGCCGAAAGTTAATCGAAGGAAAACAGAGAAATGAATGTCTTCTAAATAAACCGAAAGTTAAAAATAGGAGAACATCAAGTAAACTGGAAGGAAAAGTGAATATAAAAGCGAAATGTGAATAACCGGTATCAAGCAGAAGGAAAAGGGAAATAAGAAGAATGTGTAAATAAACAAGCAAATACACACAAAAAACAAAAACAAAGAAAACAAGAGTTCAAATATTTAATTAGAAATTGGGAACTTAGTAATTAATAAACGACTATTATTCACTACTTTATCCACGAAAAAACTGCAATATATGGAAATAAAAACAATGGATAAAATAAGCAAAGCAACTGTAAATTTATATATATATATATATATATATATATATATATATATATTTATAAACGTTTACGTATATAATTATACACCATCATATACCTATATTCAAAACAACCAAAAAAAAAATAATAATAATAATAACAAACACAAAAACAAAAACAAAACAAAAAACAATTCATTAAAGAATATACAATATATAACAACAACAACAAAACAAATACATCGCACTCGAGCCGTATCGTAAGCGGGCGGCCTGCGGTCAGCGGTCAGTGTCGCCGGAGAAACGTAAAGTGCGCGCGCGCGTGCGGGCCGGCAATGAAAGCGAAGTTACTGGGTCCGTTTTGTGCGGCAGTGAAAGTGGCAGGTGATGGGGGGGAGGGGGGGAAAGGAGGAGGGTGTGTGTGTGAGGTAGGGAAGAGAGGGAGAGGGAGAGGGGGGAGAGAGGGAGAGGGGGGGGGGGTAAGGGTAGGGGTTGAGAAGCAAATGCAGCCTAGAAGTGGGAAGAGTGCCAGCATCTGTAATGATCTGTACATTCTTGTCGTTCCTTCACCCCCCCTCATCCAGCCCCCACATTGACCCCCCTCCCCCTAGCCCCTCCGCTGCCTCTTTCTCTCTTCGTGTTTATGTTTATGTTCATCTCGCTTGTCATGTCGTTTTCTGTCATGTCGTTTTCTGTCATGTCGTTTTCTCCCGACAGTAAGTTTTGGGCAGAGAGATAAATAGGCCTAGGTTTGTGGTTAAGCGTGAGTCGTTTTGCAATTTGCATTCGCGACAGAGGGTGAGTTTGTTGATAATTTTGCAAACACAGTTTTTGTGTATTTATTATCGATCAAAAATATAAACAAAAATAAATCCACACAAGGATAAAAAAAACACATAAACAAAAAATGAGTGTGTACAAGCGTATATATGTGTAAACATATGCAGACTATGTATGTATGTTATGTATGTATGTATGTATGTATGTATGTATGTATGTATATATGTATGTATGTATGTATGTATGTATGTATGTATATGTATGTATATGTATGTATGTATGTATGTATATATGTATATATGTATGCATGTATGTATGTATGTATGTTTATATAGACATACACACACGCACACACACACTCGCGGCCAATACAAAAAAGGTAACAACCAAACCGCCACAAAAAAGGCAAAACCCATAAAACTTTCTATCACTTTCCTCGTGCCTCACATCGGTTTGTGTTTTATTCATTCTCTCTCGCTCTCGCTCTTTGTCTCTCGCTCTGTCCCTCCTCTTCCCCTCCCTCTTACCCTTCTTCCCTCCTCTTGTCATTCTTCTCTCCTCCTTCCCTCCTTCCCTCATACCCCTCCTCCTAAAAAAATATGGATTATTACCCATAAATTCTGGCGCATGTTTACCCTCAGACTCTCACTTTCTGCTTTGTTTTTGTTTTCTCTTCTTCTGAGATGTTTTGCCTTTTTCTTGT
>BOPN01000183.1:149510-164510 GCA_017312705.2 Penaeus japonicus
CGAAGATGATCTCGTCTTTATTGCTGGGTATACGAGGAGGAAGAGGAGGGGGAGAAAGAGATAGAGAAGAAGAGGAAGAGGGAGAAGAAGAAGGAAAAGGCGGAGAAAAGGAGGAGTTAATAACAATAATAGTAATAATTAGAAGAAGGAGAAGAAAAAGAAGAAGTAGGAGAAGCTGCTGGTGAAGAAGAAAAAAGGAGGGGAGGAAAGAGAAGGAGGATAGAAATCAGAATAAGAATAATTAGGGGAAGAAAAGAGAAGAATAAAGAAAGCAAACGAAGACGAAGAAGAGGACGAGGAAGAAAGATGACTCCCTCCCTGCTAATCCAAGAGGCGTCGATCATTCGAGAAAGTAGGGATAGGGAGGGACGACGATGACGTGTGCGTGGCGGAGATAAGAAAGAAGAGAGGGAAAAGAAGGAGACGAAAACGAAGATGAGAAATAATAAGAAATAATAAGAAAGATGAAATGAAGATGCAGATGAAGACGATGATATAGAGGAACATGAGAAAGAGAGAAGAAGAAAGAGGAGAAAAGAAGAAAGAAAAGAAGAGGAAAAGGGAATCAAGAAGACGCAAGAACTCAAGAAAGACGGAGACCGAGTCAAGGAGGCTGATCCCGACGCGAAGACGAGTCGCTCATACGAGACAGGGACGAAGCTTGGAGTCTGCTTCGTGTTCCGACCCTGTTGTACCACGCTACATCTATCCACCCCTATCCTACACCCATCCCCAACACCATTCAAAACCATCTAACACCACTCATACCATGCAACACCATCCCACACCCTACCACACCACCCCCACACCATCCTACATCCCACTATCCCACTACACCATCCACATACCATCTTCCACCATACAACACCACCCCTACACCATCCTACATCCTTTCACACACCACCTCCACCATACAACACCATCCCCACACCCTACCGGCGCGCAGGCACTCTCTGGCCCTCCCCCTCTCGCCTCGGCGCCACGGGAGGAGAGAGAAGATGAATACGAATCACATCTGAGCAAAACGGTTCATCGGGCAGGCGACGCGAGGAATACGGAAGCGTCGGGTAATAGGAGGAGGAGGAGGAGGAGGAGGAGGAGGAGGAGGAGGAGGAGGAGGAGGAGGAGGAGGAGGAGGAGGAGGAGGAGGAGGAGGAGGAGGAGGAGGAGAAGGAGCAGGAGGAGGAGGAAGAGGAGGAGAAGAAGGAGGTGGGCAATTACAGCAACAACAAAGCCAAACAGTCAATAAATGATCGCCTCCCTCCACCCCCCCACAAAAAAACTCTCTTGCCATGCACAAGCTGCGCATGACCCCTAAGTCGCGGCAGCCGGAAGCCATGATACGCGCCCCAAACACCATCGTTGTAATGCATCCTCACATGTGTACAACCCCTACCCCCTACCCCACTCTCCCTTCCCCTCCCCGTCCCTTTAAGGTCGATCCACCCGCAGAATCTCCATGGTACAATGACCCTTGTCTACTAATGAGGCTGCATTCTCTTGCTGGCTTGCTTTGGCTCTGTATGACTGTTTGTCTGTTTTCTGAGTCTGTTACCTACTCTTTCTCTCATTTTGTCTGTCTTTTCTTTTTCTCCCTCTATATCTCTCTCCTCTCTCTCTCTCTCTCTCTCTCTCTCTCTCTCTCTCTCTCTCTCTATATATATATATATATATATATATATATATATATATATATATATATATATATATATACACCCTTCACCCTTTTTCTTTCTTCATTTTCTCTTTTTTTTCCTTTCTCGGTCCCTCTCCTTCTCTTACTCTCTCCCTCTGCCTCTCCTGCTCCCTCTTCATCTTACTTCCTCACAATCTCTCTACGTCCTACCCAACCTCTCCTACGCCTCCGTTACTACACAAAACATTTTCTGTTTATAAAATAAAAGAAAATAAATGACGTAAGAGAAAACGCAGTTATTGTAACAGTCGCAAATCCGAGCAGTCATCGTACACCTGGCAACCAACAACAAGATAACATCATCCTCCAAAATTATTCTAATATATGTGTGCTTGCGAAATCACCTCAACATATGTGTGATTGTGCGAGAAGGAGGGAGAGAAGGAGGAAGAAGGAGGGAGAGAAGGAGGAAGAGAGAGAGGGAGAAAAGGAGGAAGAAGGAGGGAGAGAAGGAGGAAGAGGGAGAGCGAGAGGCAGGGAGGCAGGGAGGGAGGGAGGGAGGGAGGGAGGGAGGGAGGGGGAGGGGGAGGGGGAGGGAGAGGGAGAGGGAGAGGGAGAGGGAGAGGGAGAGGGAGGGGGAGAGGGAGAGGGAGGGGGAGGGAGAGGTAGAGGAAGAAGAATAAGGAAAGAGGGAGGGGGAGGGAGAGGTAGAGGAAGAAGAATAAGGAAAGAGGGAGAGGGAGAGGGAGGGAGGGAGGGAGGGAGGGAGGGAGGGAGAGAGAAACCACCTCGACATCATCATCATCATCATCATCATCATCATCATCACCACCACCACCACTATCACCATCGCCCTTCACCATACTGCCAGTCATCTCTTCATTGTTTCATCAAAATTCTTCAGCCTTTTCTACCGGCCCTTTTACCTAGGCCTATTCACATTCCTCTTTTTTTTTACTCATGGGTAAATGCCGCCATCTGTTTCCCTTTATTCTGTCGATTCATGTGAGAAAAAAAGGTCCCTATATTCATTTTTACTCGTTTTACTCATCCTGTCCCCTTGCCAGGCATTATTGTAAATATGGGTTCGAGGTGAGTATTTCTACCTTACTCATCAACTGTTAGGATCCTCACTTACCCGCCGGGATACTCATTCATCTCACCACTCTCCTTAAAGCTACTCATGACTCTACTTATGCTTTCCCTCATTCACCTACCAATTTCCTCATACATTCACTAACTTCCTCATTCATACCAATTCATTTACAAACTCGCTCACTCAACTCACATACTCACACACTCATCACCCTCCCCCCGGTGAACAATTATCCCAACCAAATCCCACACACTCATCAACCCCCCCGCCCCGCCCCCCATAAACAGTTACCCCAACCACCAATCCCACGATGAGTCATAGATGAGTCCCACCCCCCCTTACGAGGTCATCCGCAGACTCACCCGCTGAGGTCATGAGGTCGATGAGGTGGTTGAGTGAGGGCGAGAGGTCCCGCTCCTCATCGCTGGTCAGGCTGTAGTCGAGGGCGCGATACAGAACCACGCCCAACTCCGACACCAGCTGCAAGGGAAAGGGATAAAAGTAGGTTTAGATATGAATTATAGTAAAGGATAAATGGTTCTAAATAATTATTTATTCTTAGGAACGTAGTAACGAATAAAGATTTTAGTGACAAATATTAAATAACGATACTTAATAAGAAATAACAATAAATTATTTTAAATAATAAATAATAACAAATAATTCTTAATTAATAACACACAATAAATGATTCTTAATAACAAATCATAAAAAAAATATTCTCAATAATAAATAATAAATTATTTGATAATTCAAGAAATAAATAATCTACATAATAATAATATATCTTTTAAATAATTCTACTGCGACACCAGCTGCAGGGGAAACAAAAAACGGGCGTGAAATATTGATGATTATGACGGAAAAAATCTAATGAGAAAAAAAAAACAATTGAATATATGTTGGGACGAAGAATTTCAAATACTATTTATTAAAAGTAAAATAAATGCATTATAAAAGCAATGACAATATATATATATATACATATATATGTGTGTGTGTGTGTGTGTGTGAATGTGAGTGGGGGGGGGAGGGAGGGAGGGAGGGAGAGAGAAAAAACACACAAGGGAGAAATATATATTTTTTTTAATTCAGACAGAAACCAACTCACCAAAACTTCTCACCGCCCCTACAAATCAACAAACCAAACAACACACAAACAACACGCCAAGCATCCTCCTCCTCCTCCTCCTCCTCCTCCTCCTCCTCCTCCTCCGACCGCAGATCAACACTCTCCCCCCATCTCTTCCGCAGCATCCCGGCCAGCATCGGCACCGGTCAGTATACCTGCGACCACGTGAGGTTGGTCTATGTCGCGGTTACGTCAACACGAGGGTGAGAGAGCGAGCGCGAGAGCGAGCGAGAGAGCGAGCGAGAGCTGGCATGCCTGGAATGTTCGGGCATGTTGGAATGGGGGTAGGGGGTACATACAGGTGGGGCGTGGGGTATGGAGGGAAGAGGGCGAGAGGAGGAGGCTGGAGCAGAGAAAGTACCCACCATCTCCACTATCCTCCTCCCCCTCGACATCTACCTTACTTACCCACCTTTTTTTCTCTCTCTCTCTTTCTCTTTCTTATTCTCGTTCTCCCCTTCTTTTTTTCCTTCTCTTTCTCCTTCCCCCTTTTCTTCTCTCTCTCTTTCTTCCCCTTCTACCTATCCTTCCTCCCCTTCTCCTTCTCCCTCTTCTTATCTTCTCCTTCTCCCTCTTCATCTTCTCCTTCCCCCTTTCCTTCTCCCTATCCTTCTTCTCCTCTTTCTAATACCTTTTCCCCCTCCTTCTCCTTCACACAGCCCACAACCCCACAAAAGTTACCCCACAATCCCACATCCGAGCTCCCAATTACAACCAAGACCCGCTCATCGGTACAACGCTATTCCTGTACTTCCCTTGGCTACAGGTACAGCCCCCCACCCCCCCCCCTCCCCTCCATCCCCATCCCCACTCCCACCCCGTCATATCACCCCCATGGTACAGGCGATGGTCAATGCTACAGCCTTGCTACAGGGAAGCGAACTCACTCTATAATCATGAATAATAAATGACCGGTCTTGCTGCTATGCACAGCGGCTGCTACTGCCCACGCTGAAGAATGTGAATAAAAAATTCGAACAATTCAAAATTGTAATTTGATACAAAACGGCGTATAAACCGAAGTAGACCAAATGATACAAAAATAATAAAACGCATCACAACTTTAAAGATTCATGACAACCAGCAAGACACTTTCCATGCTTCAACCACTTGTAAGAACGCGCTTCCTCACTACCATCGGCAAGGCTACCATAGACGAGCTTACCAAAGACGGGTCTACCATAGACGAGGCTACCATCCCCGAACCAGACCAGCGACCTGAGACACACGTGTAAGGAACTAACGGGCACAGGCACACACGTACGCGAAAGTACACGTGCACATACATCTTCAAGGGAGATGTATGAAAGCGACAGGTATTTATGTGAAAGTATGGGTCTTTCTCTTCTTTTGTGTTTGTCTGTCTCTGTCAGAGAGAGAGAGAGAGAGAGAGAGAGAGATAGATAGATAGATAGATAGAGAGAGAGAGAGAGAGAGAGAGAGAGAGAGAGAGAGAGAGAGAGAGAGAGAGAAGTAGAGGGAGGAGAAGGGAGACAGACATAAATACAAACCCGCAACCAGATATAGACAAAAAACAAACAAACTAGACAGACTTCAAAAACAGACAGCCATACGCCACGACGACCACAAGACAACAACATCGACACGACCCTCTTATCGCCAGGTGTTAAACTCGCCCCCCCACCCCCCCCCATCCCCCCTGATAACGAGACGGGTGACACGAGGCCTGTCGTCTTCACGCCTACTTGTTCCTTGTCCCTTGTCCATTGTCCTTTGTCCCTTGTCTCTGGTCTTTCTTTCTGTAGTTTCTACCTCTGTCTAAATCTGACTCTTTCTCTTTCTCTCTCTTTCTTATCATCATCATTTGTCCCTTGTCTCTGGCCTTTCTTTCTGTAGTTTCTACCTCTGTCTAAATCTGTCTCTTTCTCTTTCTCTCTCTTTCTTATCATCATCATTTGTCCCTTGTCTCTGGTCTTTCTTTCTGTAGTTTCTACCTCTGTCTAAATCTGTCTCTTTCTCTTTCTCTCTCTTTCTTATCATCATCATTTGTCCCTTGTCTCTGGCCTTTCTTTCTGTAGTTTCTACCTCTGTCTAAATCTGTCTCTTTCTCTTTCTCTCTTTCATATTCTTATCATCATCATTTGTCCCTTGTCTCTGGTCTTTCTTTCTGTAGTTTCTACCTCTGTCTAAATCTGTCTCTTTCTCTTTCTCTCTCTTTCATATTCTTATCATCATCATTTGTCCCTTGTCTCTGGCCTTTCTTTCTGTAGTTTCTACCTCTGTCTAAATATGACTCTTTCTCTTTCTCTCTCTTTCATATTCTTATCATCATCATTTGTCCCTTGTCTCTTGTCTTTCTTTCTGTGTAGATTCCTCTATGTCTGTATATTTTTCTTTCTCTCTCTGTCTCTCTCTTTTATATTCTTATTATTATAATTATCTTAATTAACTCTTTTTTACCATTGTTTTTTTCTTATCCTTCTTTTAGCCATTCGTCTCTCCACCTACTCCTCTTCTTCTTTTACAATATCTCTCCTCTATTTTTCCCCCCTACCCCCACTAAAAAGCCCCCCCTTCCCATTTTTTAAAGTCTCCCCCATACATTAGTCACCCTCCCGTCGCGCCTCATATCGCCGTCAAAACAACACATCCATAACAAGCAGAAACATAACACACATCAGGTTATTAAAAAAACAACATACGCACAAAAGTATCTTCTTCTCTCTTTCTCCCCCCTCCCCCTAATTCTTATCCTCTCCCTTTTCCCTCTTTTCACTGATTTCACCTCTCTCCCCTCTATCTCCTTTCCCCTTTCTTCCTTTTCTCCCTTTCCCCTTCTAACTCTTCCCTCCTTCTATACTTTCCCCCCCAATAACCCTACTTTAATCTCGCCATTTCCACCCTCCCTCCCTCCTTCCTTCCTTCCTTCCTTCCTTCCTTCCTTCCCTCCCTCCCTATCTTATCCCTTCCCTCCCCCTATATGTTTACATCCCCTACCAACGTGTCAGGCGCGGGACTGAGACACATGGATACATGACACTTAGAAGATCCCTGGGAGGCAGGTCGAGTTAGCGGTGGCAGCACAAGGACAGGTGTGTTTATGTATCAGCTGACATGACAGACATGAAAGTGAGAGAGAGAGAGAGAGAGAGAGAGAGAGAGAGAGAGAGAGAGAGAGAGAGAGAGAGAGAGAGAGAGAGAGAGAGAGAGAGAAACAGAGCGATCAGACAAAAAACACCCAGATCACCAACCACAACTAAGAGCAGACACAAGTAGAGGGAGACAGACAGACAAACAGACAAGACATATGTAGGCCTATCTCGTGGAGCCAGGTACGAGGGCGGCGGCAGCGGCGGCGGCGGCGGCGGCAGAGAGGGCGGCGAGGGCGTCCCGGAGCGAGGTCAATTGAGGTTAACGAGGAGAGTGATGGATCAGACTCGAAAAGGGCTCCGGGCTTCGGGTATATGCACCCTCAGGCGGTCTTCCTGTTTCGCTCTCTTCTTCTCTGTCTATCTCGTTCTGTTTCTCTTTCTCTCTCCCTGTCTCTCCGTCTATTTTTCTCTGTCTCTTTCTCTCTCTCTCTCTTTTCCTTTTCCCCTACTTCATTTCTTTTTTCCTTTTTTCCCTTTTCCCTTTTTCTATCCGTCCGTCTGTCTATTTGCCACAGCTATCTACTTTATCTATCTGTTACATCTGTCACTTTATCTATCTGTCACAGGCCATCGGCAAATCAAGCGGTTGCGGAACGGCATTGCCCTGTTTGATAGATCCCTATTGCAAGCCTTCATCGCGAATGCATCATTTCCGTTGCAAAGGGCAATGCACACATCTGGATGTGTTGTCTATAAGAGAGAGGGGGTACGGTCAGAAGGCAAGGGAAAGGGGGGAAGAGAAGGAGGAAATGGGGGTGGAGGGAGGGAGGGAAGGAGGGAAAGAAGGGAGGAGGGAAGGAAGGAGGGAGGGAGGGAGGGAGGGAGGGAGGGAGGGAGGGAGGGAAGGAGGGAAGGAAGGAAGGAAGGAAGGAAGGAGAGAGAGAGAGAGAGAGAGAGAGAGAGAGAGAGAGAGAGAGAGAGAGAGAGAGAGAGAGAGAGAGAGAGAGAGAGAGAAAGAGAGAGAGAGAGTGAGATAGATAGATAGATAGATAGATAGATAGATAGAGAGAGAATGAGAAAGAGAGAGAATGAGAAAGAAAGAGAAAGAGAGAGAGAGAGAGAGAGAGAGAGAGAGAGAGAGAGAGAGAGAGAGAGAGAGAGAGAGAGAGAGAGAGAGAGAGAGAGAGAGAGAGAGAGAGAGAGAGAGAGAGAGAGAGAGAGAGAGAGAGAGAGAGAGAATGAGAAAAAAATAGAATGAGAAAGAGAGAGAATGAGAAAGAGAGAGAATGAGAATGAGAGAGAGAGAGAGAGAGAGAGAGAGAGAGAGAGAGAGAGAGAGAGAGAGAGAGAGAGAGGGGGGGAGAGGGGGGAGAGAGAGAGAGAAAGATAGAGAAATAGAAAGAGAGGACGAGAGCCCCAAACGAGGTACCGGTACCTAAAAATTGGCGGGAAAAGCGTTCCCCTTCCGCGGCAGTCTCTTGCGTTGGGAGGGAGGGGGGGGGGGGGAGTTGGAGAGAGGAAGGGGGGGGTGAATAGAAGAAGGGAGGAGGGGATGGAGGGGGTGGAGAGAAGAGAGGAAGGAAGGGAGGGGATGAACAGAGGAAGGGAGGAGGGGTGGAGAGAGGAAGAGAGGAAGGGAGAACAAGAGGTGGGGAAGGAGGGTATTTACGAGCACGGGCAAAGTAGTAACACGAAGGCAATACCACATCACTCGAGGGCAAGGGCGGACAAGGGCGGGCAGGGAGTAGAGAGACACCTGAAGTGGACGGGTACCTTCTGACAGGTACTTAGGTCGTGGCGCGGTGGGGCGGTACATACACTGCACCAGAGTACCTGTCAAGACGTCTTCTCTCTCTCTCTCTCTCTCTCTCTCTCTCTCTCTCTCTCTCTCTCTCTCTCTCTCTCTCTCTCTCTATCTCTCTCTCTCTTTCAAGCTAATTCTCCCTCCTCCCTCCCTCCCTTCCTCCCTCCCCTCCCTATTAACAAAAAAAAAAAAAAAAAAAAGTTCCTCTGAAGAAGCGAAGGAAAAAATTGGGTACCTCGAAGGAATGAAAAATTGGAAGAGTGCTTGGGGTGAAAGAGAAGGGGGGAGGGGGAGGGGGGTGAATAGCAGGCAGGGGGTAACGAACCCCTGCTGAGACTCCCTCTCCCCCCTCCACCCCACCCCCTCTCTACCACCCCTCCAAACTGTCCTGAGTTATGGGTGCAGCGTTTTAAAACCTTAATCACCGTGTTAGTATTTCTTGTTGGTACCTTAATGTGTGTGTTGGCAGCTACGCGGATCTCAGAGCGAGTCCGGTCCTAATGGCCGTTTCAAAAAGGCGGTTGGTATCGCCCTCAGACATTTCCATTCCCGCTCTCTGCTCGATCTCTCGCTCGTTTTCGTCTTTTATATCTATCTATTTATATACCGATTTATGTGTGTGTGGGTGTGTGTGTGTGTGTGTGTGTGTGTGTGTGTGTGTGTGTGTGTGTGTGTGTGTGTGTGTGTGTGTGTGTGTGTGTGTGTGTGTGTGTGTGTGTGTGTGTACAGAGAAAGAGAGAGAGAGAGAGAGAGAGAGAGAGAGAGAGAGAGAGAGAGAGAGAGAGAGAGAGAGAGAGAGAGAGAGAGTAGAAAAGTAAACCTCTTTTTTTTCTTTCTTTCTTTCTTTCTTTCTTTTTCTTACCAAGAGTAATAGTCATATAGAGTAACTGGTGGAGAGAGAGAGAGAGAGAAAGAGAGATACACACAAATACAAAACAGGTAAAACATTCAGGTTGTCGGTAAACATACTGATCCCAGAGTATTGCACTGAATACGTCTCCCTCCTTCCCTCCCCACCTCCCTCCCTACCTCCTCCCCCTCCTTCCCCACCTCCTCTCTCATTCCCCACTTCCCTCACGTCCGACTGAGCATTTCATCTCCGCCCGCGACCGCTACCTTCCCTTCCCTTCCCCGCCCTTCCCATCGCGTCCCTTCCCTTCTCCGGCAAAAGCGGTCATCCCCAGAGACCTTAATAGGACCTCCTCCTCCCCCTCCCCCTCCCCCTCCTTTCTCTCCCTCTCTAAGACCTTTCTCTCTTACCTCTTCCTCTTATCCTGTTCCTCTTTTTTTCCGTCTTCTTCGCTAAGTAGAAAATTAAGTGGAAGAGAAAAGCATGTGGTGATTTCAACACTCTCCTCCATTCCACCTTTTCCACCTTCTCCACCTTCCCTCTTCCTGTCTCCCTCCAACTCCACCTCAAACCCTGCCTCCGCACCACCTTTCCCCTCTACTTCCCCTTCCCCTCTCTCACCCCCTCACCTTCTCCTCCCTACCTCCACTCCCCCTATTCCCCCACCTCCATCCCCCTTATTCCTCAACCTCCACCCCCCTATTCCCCCATTCCCCCACCTCCACCCCCCTATCATCCCACCTCCCCTTCCCCTCTCTCGCCCCAATCTCCCCCCATCCTCCCGCCTCCATCTCGTTTTCCGTTATCCCGCCCCCGCCCCCGCCCCCGCCCCCGCCCCCGCCCGCACTAATTAATCGCTCGCCCCGGCCACGAGAATGCAAATGGCCGCCGACCGGACACCTCCAAACTCCGGTGCCCTTTTGCCTCATCAACGGCTTGCATTCCCGTCTTGCATTCTGCCGTTGCACGCGGGAGGGAGGGTGGGGGGGGGGTGAGGAATGGGGTGGCGGGGAGAGGGAGATGTGGAAGGGGGTGGGTATACTGCAGGGAGGGGTGGGGTGGGGTGAGGGAAGGGGGATAGAGATGAGGAAGGGGGTGGGGGTGATGAGGGGAGGGGTAGGGGGGGAGAGGGAGGGTGGTGTGGAGGTCGGAAGGGGTTGGGGGTAGGGGGAGGAGGGGGAGGGTGGTGTGGGGGTCGGAAGGGGTTGGGGTAGGGGTGGAGGGGGAGGGTTGTGTAGGGTCGGAAGGGGTTGGAGGTAGGGGGAGGAGGGGGAGGGTGGTGTGGGGGGTCGGAAGGGGTTGGGGGTCTGGGACGTGAGTATACTTGATATATTCAAATCTCAGCAACAATGCATGGCGGTATTTTTTTCCTCTTGTTTTTTTGTATTCGCTTTATCATTGTCAAATTTTATTCTATATGTTCAAGGTTAGACGACTTAAAAAAAGGGTATTCATAGTGCCTACCATAAAACTTCGAATTCCATACAGTGTCACGCCAGACTAACCACATAACGCACACACAAAACAACAACAATAACAACGACAGCAAGGACACCAACAGCATCATGAGTACCATACAAACCACAATACCACCCTATGCATTACCATACCTAATACCATAAGCATCATCACACCTATCATCATAACCGACACTATGAGCATCACACCTCTCACCAACTCCACCTTATGCCTCACCACTCCCAATACCATATGCATCACATTTATCGCCATAAATACCACCAGAGGCCCCACCATACCCACTAAAATACCCATCACTCTTGGTCTCACCATACCCAACACCATAAGCATCCCACCTCTCACTATACCCATCACCAAAAGCCCCAGCATACCCTTCATACCAACCACATAGGTCCCCATACCTACCACCATACCCTTCATACCCACTATCAAAGGCCTCACCATACCCACCAACCAAAGGCACCCCACCACACCTATCACCATTCCCATCACCATAGGCACCAGCACCCTGGCCTATGCTCGCGGCAGGGAAAGCGAAGGGTCGAGTCGGGCGCGAGAGACGCATCATTAGCGCTAATGTGACAGCGCGGCGCCCGACTCCTTCGCGGCCGCGCTGCTGGCGGCGATCACGATGGCATGGGGGGGGGGGGGTCTATCGCTTGCTTCGATAGATAGGTTGTTTGGTGGTAGTGGTGGTGGCGGCGGCGGTTGTGAGAGATCATTATCAACATCCTTGGCTTAATTTATCATCATTATTATCATTATTGCTGTTAATTCTCAATTCGTAAACGAGGATGACGGATGGGGACGGGTAAGGACAAGAACATTGCCGACAACGCCAAAGCAAACAACAAAGGACAACAACAATAGCCAAACAAAAAACAAATCTATAAAACAAAAAATACAAAATACACGAAAATGCAAAATTACAATATTCACAACCGCCATTCACCGCAATGGGAGAGGGAAAGATCAAGTGAACTTCCGGTTTCTTCAACCTTTCATCACATTCCTCCCCTCCCCTCCCCTCCCCTCCCCTCTCCTTCCCATCCCTCCCCTCCCCTCCCCCCATTTCTCTCCTTCACCCTGCCGTCCTTCGCAAGGTCAGTGCAAAAGGCCTAAACCAGTAATGGTGATTGTGATGGTGACTGCGCGGGTGATGATAATAATTTACGAATAAAATTACAAGGTTAATCATTACCATTGTCATCACCATCATCACAATCATAGGTCATCATCCTTATAATCACATCACCATCAAGCAGGTTAGGCTTTTTTCACTGAGGATTTATGATGATGTTGATGTTTGATGTTGTCGGAGATGGTGATAACAACAACAGCATTGATTGATAACAATAACAACAATAATAATAATAATAATAATAATAATAATAATAAATGATAATAATAATAATAAATGATAATAATAATAATAAATGATAATAATGATAATAAATTATAATAACAATAATGATAATAACAATAATAATAATAAGATAACAATAACAATAACAATAATGATGATAATAATAATAAAAAAATAATAATAATAATAATAACAACACCTGCACTTAATAAAAAGCTCAAGATAAAAACAACCCCGTTTATAGACGTAAGTCCATGTTGCTCTCTCCTTCTCTTTCTTTTCCGTTAGGCAAAGTGCAGCCAGCATTACGAAACAACACCAGGAGAAAGCGTAAGAAAAAAACAAAAAAACTTCAACCCGAACACAGACCAAAGGGGAAAGGGAGGAGGGAGAGAGAGGGAGGGAGGGAGAGAGAGGGGGGGGAGAAAAGGGTGGTGGTGGCGTAAAGGTTCATACTGATTGCTCCCTCGACCCTCCAGGGAAGAAAGTTGGGCATTGGGCACCAGGGACCCTTAGTCTGCCCCTCGCCTCTCTCTCTCTCTCTCTCTCTCTCTCTCTCTCTCTCTCTCTCTCTCTCTCTCTCTCTCTCTCTCTCTCTCTCTCTCCTCCATCCCTTCCTCCTCCCTTCCTCCTCCCTCCCTATCCTCCCTCCCTCCCTCCCTCCCTCCCTCCCTCCCTCCCTCCTCCCCCTCCCTTCCTCCTCCCTCCCTTCCTCCTCCCTCCCTCCTTCCCCCTCCCTTCCTCCTCCCTCCCTTCCTCCTCCCTCCCTCCCTCTTCACACACATCAAAGAGCGAGTTATTTCCGCAGCGCGACACGACGAGTACTAGGAAAGCTCTCACGGATCACGTTCGGGCTTTTCCAAGAGGGAATGAGATCAAAATAGGAAAAGAAATGGGAGACAGAGAGAGAGAGAGAGAGAGAGAGAGAGAGAGAGAGAGAGAGAGAGAGAGAGAGAGAGAGAGAGAGAGAGAGAGAGAGAGAAAGAAAAGAGTAAGAAACAGAGAAGGAATGGGGGAAAGGATAAGAGGAAAAGAAAAAATGAAAAACAGAGGAAGAGAAAGAGAAAAAAAAATAAGAGAGAAAGAGGAAGAGGAGAGAGAAAGAGAAGAAAGGAGAGAGAGAAAGTTTAGGGGGTTTAACATAGCTAAGCCTCGGTGATACTAGGCCGAGGGTGAACTGAACTCTCACCTTCACTCGAATCTTGACTCTATCTTCCACCCAAAGAAAGTAAAAGAAAGTGAAAGTGAAGTAAACTGAAATATATAGAAAGAAGGTGAGGGAAAATTAGATAAAATGAAAGAAAGGGAAAGAATATTAACATAAAAGTGAAAGAATTTGAAACATATTAGAAGAGGGTGATACAAAATGAAATTAAATAAAAGAAGTTGAGGCTTTAGTGATGATGATGATGATAATGATGATGATGAGCGTCGAGGCATGTACTGAGAGTCTGATAACCACATGACCCCCCCACCCCCCTAAGAAACACATAGGGGGAGGAACCGCCATCGTAAATATAGTTTCTCGCGTCAAGAGGAGGGGGGGAAGGTCGGGTCAAGGAGTGAAACCGGACGTGTGGGTAAAAAGGCTCATCCACTCTACTCCCTCCCCCCTCGCCTCACATACACACTCCCTCGTCTCCTCCCTAACTCCTCTCACTTCTTTTCTCCTCTCTCCTCCCCAGCTCACCTCACTCCAGCTCTCAATAGGGATAGGGAAAGAGGGGAAGAGAGAGGGAGGGAGGAGAGAGAGAGAGAGAGAGAGAGAGAGAGAGAGAGAGAGAGAGAGAGAGAGAGAGAGAGAGAGAGAGAGAGAGAGAGAGAGAGAGGGTTGGTAGAGAGAGGGAAAAGGGGGAAGGGAGAGGGAAGGGAGAGATAGGGAGAGAGGGAGAGAGGGAGGGAGGAGGGAGAAAGAGAGAAGGAGGTGGTGGAGAGGGAAAAGGGAGATGGAGAGGGAAAAGGGAGATAGAGAGGGAGGAGGGGGAGAAAGAGGGAGAAGGAGAGGGAGGAAAGAAGGAAAGAGAGAGAGGAGGGGGAGAGAGAGGGAGTGAGGGAGGGAGGGAGGGAGGGAGGGAGGGAGGGAGGGAGGGAGGGAGGGAGGGAGGGAGGGAGGAAGGAAGGAGAGAGAGAGAGAAAGAGAGAGGTGGCGGGGGGTGGGGGGTTACACTCTCGCTTTCACGCCGATAATGGTGATGATTATGGTGAAGTCCCAAGCTCCTCCGGTACCGTCTCTCAGCCGGCCTTGTCCACCTCGGTCCGCCTCGGGTTAACTAGCTTGGTCTTAGTCCACCTCGGTCTAATTTGGGTTTCCTTTGGTCTTTGTAAAGTGGTCTAACTCGACTCTAACTTTCTAATTTTGGTCTTACTTGGGTCAAATTGGGTCAAGTTGGGCCAAGTTGAATCCAACTCGGTCTATCTTGGTTCTACTTTGGTCCCTCTCTACCTACCTTTGTCTAACTTCATACAATCCATCCCCCATCCGATCTAAGACTTCGTAACTTTAGTCCAACTTAGTTTAACTTGCTCTAACCCGTTTCCCAGGATCTTTCTAAGTCGGGCCATGACAGATCCATCTAGACTTAAT
>BOPN01000183.1:172010-187010 GCA_017312705.2 Penaeus japonicus
AGCAGAACATCACCATCATCATCATCGCCATCCTTATCATCCCTAACCTCTTCGCTTCTATCAGTAATACCACCATCTTCCCCATCATCATCTTTTCTTTTTCTTCCTATTTTTTTCTTTTTTTCTTCTTATCATTTCTTTTGTTTTTGTTTTTCTTTTCTTTTTCATCTTATTCTCTTCTGATAATTCTTCTTTTTCTTTGTCTTGGTCTTCTTCTTGGTTTTCTTCTTTTTCTCCTTCTCTTTCTCTTTCTTTTCCTTTTCCTCTTCCTCCTCCTCCTCATCCTATCACCACCAGATCATCCCCATCACCCTCCCAACCCTCCCCCTCCCCCTCCCCCTCCATCCCTCCCCCTTCCCACCCAAGAAACCACCGACGCGTCTAACAGCAGCGAGTGTAGCTCCCCCCCCCCCCCCCCCCCCCCCCCCCCCCCCCCCCCCCCCCCCCCCCCCCCCCCCCCCCCGTTTCCGTTGCTGGGTCCTAAGTCGTAGCCGCTGCCGTCGCCGATGCCGTTGCGAACACCGCTACGGAACCGAACGGAAAGGATGCGTGCTTGCGTGGGTGTGGGTGTGCATTGTGGGTGGGTGAGAGAGAGAGAGAGAGAGAGAGAGAGAGAGAGAGAGAGAGAGAGAGAGAGAGAGAGAGAGAGAGAGAGAGAGAGAGAGAGAGAGAGAGAGAGAGAGAGTGCGTGTGTATGAATGTGTGTATATATATATATATATATGTGTGTGTGTGTGTGTGTGTGTGTGTGTGTGTGTGTGTGTGTGTGTGTGTGTGTGTGTGCGTGCGTGCGTGCGTGCGTGCGTGCGTGCGTGCGTGCGTGCGTGCATGCGTGTGCGTCCGCGTGCGTTTGTCCTTACATTGCCATCTATCTATCCTACGTGCACACACCACCTCATAGCATACCTCGCCTCCATAGCTACCGCACACTGACCGCCCTCACTCCGCTGTACCAAAATGAAAAATAATCACAACCCTCCACGCCAGGTAAACGTTTCATTAGCGCAAAAGATGTGCGCTTCGAGGCAAAGGGAGAGGGAGCTGACCTCCGTTCTGGCAACAATGCGATAATATGCTATATCAGGGGCTGCTCTGGCGCGGCGAGGGAGGCATGGCAACACTGCACCCTTAAAACTACTCTTCTGTCGTCAGAATACGGCAGCCGAAATACAACAGCTGCAAAGAATACGACTGTCCAATAACTATAACCAATAAAAACGTTGCCACGAAATAACACAAAATTACAGCCGAAAACAACTGTAAAATAATACAGCTAAAAAAAAACTACCAAAATACAACTCAAAGACACATCTGTTTAAATAATACACTGACAAAAATTACAATTGAAAAATTAGCATCGTATTTCTACACACTTATCAAACACCTCGTAACATCCCTGCAACACACGGAAGCATTACCCCGCAAGCACTGCAGAAGAAAGCGGAGTTGTAATACGGGGGCCCCGTGTGAAAGTTTGGAAAAAAAAAAATTGAAAAGAAAAAAAAAGCATAAGGTGAACAATCCATGATTTGATGCTTTTCAAAAGGTTGCAACAAACGAAGCTTTTCAAAAGGTTGCAACAAACTATGTTTTTTAAAAGGTTGCAAAAAACGATGCTTTTCAAAAGGTTGCAACAAACGATGCTCTTCAAAGGTTGCAACAAACGATGCTCTTCAAAGGTTGCAACAAACGATGCTTTTCAAAGGTTGCAACAAACGATGCTTTTCAAAGGTTGCAACAAACGATGCTTTTCAAAAGGTTGCAACAAACAGACAGCTAAAGACACGTCGAACTTCCGAAGTAGATGATGGAGTGAAAATGCAGAAATTACGTGAAACTTTCAACGCTAGACGCAGATCAGTCTGAGCCACTCTTTGTATGAGTAGAAACAGGGGTAATAGGGGGAAGATTGGAGAGGGGGGGACGGAAGGAGGGAGGGGTGGGGGAGGGGGATGGAAGGAGGGGTGGGGAGGGGGAAAGGGACGGACAGAGGAGGGGAGGAGGAGGAGGAGGAGGGGGGGAGGAGGAGGGGGAGAGGGAACAGGAAAGAGGGGGAGAGAGAAGAGGAAAGAGGGGGAAGGGATGGAGAGGGAGGAGGAGAGGGAGAAGAGTGGAGAGGGAAGAGGAGAGAGGGGGAAGGGATGGATGGGGGGAAAGAGTGAGAAGGAAAAGAGGGAAAGGGGACGAAATGAAAAAGGTAAAGGAATAGAGAAGAACAGAAAGGGACGGAGGGGTAGAGGAGAGGAGAGATGGAAGGAAGGGAGCCGGGAGATGGGGAAGAGGGGAAGAAAGAAGGATGGGGAAGAGGAGAATGAAGGAGGGAAATGGGGTAGAGAGGATGAAGAGAAAAAAGGAAAGAGAGAAAAAAAACGACTGAAGAGGAACAGGAAAACGGGGTAGTAGTAAGCGGCCAGGGAGGGGAGAGTAGCAAAAGAGGGGGAGAAAGAAGATAGAGGGGGATGGGGCGAGGGAGGGGAAGGGGAGGAGGGGGATGCAATGTATGAACAATGACTATGTTGTTTTCAAACTGCCCTTGAGGTATTGCCTCCTATCCCGAGGCTAAGATATTAGTCTTTTATCACACACAAACTGGAAGCGATTCTCAGACTCCCAAAGATTCCTCTGTTGTTGAGCGAGGGAGGGAGGGAGGGAGGAGGGAGGGAGGGAGGGAGGGAGGGAGGGAGGGAGGGAGGGAGGGAGGGAGGGAGAGAGGGGGAGGGAGGGAGGGAGGAGGGAGGGGAGGGAGGGAGAGAGGGAGGGAGGGAGGGAGGAAGGAGGGGAGGGAGGATGTAAGGGGGGAAGATGTTCTTTCCACGTCAGTTACACCCCCCCTCCCCTCTTTTAACCCCCCCTCCTTCCCCCTCTTCATACACTCTCATAATCTTGAGGTGGAGGGGTCGCTCACACGCGCAAGCAAAAAAGGGAGAAGACAAACGCTGCCACTACCAAAGGGAAAGAGAGAGACAGAGAGAGAGAGAGAGAGAGAGAGAGAGAGAGAGAGAGAGAGAGAGAGAGAGAGAGAGAGAGAGAGAGAGAGAGAGAGAGAGAGAGAGAGAGAGAGAGAGAGAGAGAGAGAGAGAGAGAGAGAAACAAAGGATGAAACAAAAAGAAAAGGAGAAGAGGAAAGCAAGTTACAAAAATGCGAATAACTGACACAAACATAGACATTTTAAAACTACAATAATGATAAAACGATAACAAAAGAAAATGAAAAATGAGCGAAAGAGCGAGGGAAAGAGAACACAGAATCTTCCGTTCGCCTCCCGACCCCTGCGCAGAGCACAGTTAGCAGCGAGCACACACGCTTATCATAGGCATTCGACGGAATCCAGTCTCTGTCTGTCTGTCTGTCTGTCTGTCGGTCGGTCGGTCGGTCGGTCGGTCGGTCGGTCGGTCGGTCGGTCGGTCGGTCGGTCGGTCTGTCTGTCTGTCTGTCTGTCTGTCTGTCTGTCTGTCTGTCTGTCTGTCGGTCGGTCTGTCTGTTTGTCTGTCTGTCTGTCTGTCTGTCTGTCTGTCTGTCGGTCGGTCGGTCGGTCGGTCGGTCGGTCTGTCTGTCTGTCTGTCTGTCGGTCTGTCTGTCTGTCGGTCTGTCTGTCTGTCTGTTGGTCAGTCGGTCGGTCGGTCGGTCGGTCGGTCGGTCTGTCTGTCTGTCTGTCGGTCTGTCGGTCGGTCTGTCTGTCTCTATTTCTCTCCTTACTTCCCTCCATGTTACCCTCCCTCCCTCCTTCCTTCTCTCTTTCTCTCTCTCTTTCTCTCTCCCTCTCCCTCTCCCTCTCCCTCTCCCCTCTTTCCTTCCCTCCCTCTCACGCTCACTCGCTCCCTCCTTCCCTCCCTCCCTTTCTTCTTCACTCTCCTCCTCCACCCTGCCTTTCTCTGCCCCCTCCCCAACCTTCCATCGCCTCTCCCCTCCCCTCCTCCTCTCTCCACTCCCCCTCCCCTCCTTCTCTCTCCACTCCCCCTCCGCCCCTCAAATCCCTGCATTGTCGTGCAGACTGCGGCTAGCTTAGGCGACTATTGAATCAACTGACTGCAGGCCTTTGCAAGTTTGTTTTTTTTTGAAGCTTCAATACTGCAATATTTGTATATGTTGCAGGAGGAAGTCATTCATAAGCAGAAATTTTACTTTTTATATCATCGTTCTATTACCGGTATCATTGCTATTGTTATCATTTTTGTTGTTGTTTTTATCAATATAAATATTTTTTTTGTCATTATCATTATCAACATCCTAACAAACAAAAATAAATGCATCGCCGTTTGTTTTGGGTTCGTTAACATGCTTTTGTTGTTGTTTTTGTTGTCTTTTGGGGGGCGGGGAGGGAAACAGGCTTAGGACATCCCACAATTCGCCACTATTATATAGCCGCTATTATGTAATCGGCTCTTACAACACCCGCCCTCCTTAGTCCAGCGTCTTCTCCTACACCCCCCTCCTTCCCCCTCCTGCCTCATCCTCCCTCCCCCATAAATTCATTAGAACCCCCATTCACGCTCTTGTACAACCCCAATACTAATCCCATTAAGAGAGAGAGAGAGAGAGAGAGAGAGAGAGAGAGAGAGAGAGAGAGAGAGAGAGAGAGAGAGAGAGAGAGAGAGAGAGAGAGAGAGAGAGAGAGAGGGAGGGGAGGGAAAGAGGGAAGCCCTCCTCCTCCTCCCTCCCCCTCGCCCTCCTCCTCCTTCTTACACACTGCAACACACCTTATCAAGGACTTATTATACCTCCCATATTTTAAGCTCACCGGAGGCAAGATACGGGATGATACAGCGCTGTAATAGCAGATTTGTCGCGTATGAAAACAAGGATACATAAACTATGTGTCCGCACAGAGGCTCGTAAACATGTGAGAGAGAGAGAGAGAGAGAGAGAGAGCGAGAGAGAGAGAGAGACGGAAAGATAGAGAAAGAGCGAGTGAGAGAAAAGAAAGAAAGCAAAAGAGAAAACAGAAAAAGGAAGAAAAGAGAAAAACCTAAGCCAGAAGAGAGAAGAAGCGGTGTCACGCAGTCGGCGCGAGAGACTCCTCCAAGGCCAGAGTCCTTCCGTCCTGTCGCGCAGTCGGTGTCGATCTCACCCGTATAGGCCTGGAGGTGGGGAGGGGGGGAAGGAATGGGAGGGGGAGGGGAGGAATGGAAGAGGGGAGGGGAAGGCATGGGAGGATAGGGGAAGGATTGGGAGGGGACGGAAGGGGAGAGGGGAAGGAATGGGAAAGGGGAAGGAATGGGAGGGGGGGGGGGGGGGGGGGGGGGGGGGGGGGGGGGGGGGGGGGAGGGGAGGGGAGGGGAAGAGACGAGAGTCGAGGAGAGGGTACCGTTTCTGTAAAAACAGATAAACACACATATCGAAAACAAAAAACAAAAAAAAATAAAATAAAAATAAACAAATGCTTCGAAACAAATCAATAAACAAATATTAAGTCGACTCGCACAGATGGACAAATAAGCCGAAAAAAAAACAAATCAAACAAACGAGACGAAGCAAAATAAACAGATAAGCAAGCAAATTAACATCCAGCAGACACGTCAGCTGAGCGTAGACCTTGCCTCGCTTACATAATTACACACGGACGTACACTCATGGTAACCACGTGAACGTATACAAATGGAGACACGCACACATATGCAAGGTATATCTACACATATGTACACACTGACAATAATACGTAAATGCACATGCACACACAAACGCACAATCACACGCACATACGCGGAAGAAATATAATAATAATTATTATTATTGTAACAATAATAATAATAATAATAATAATAATAATAATAATAACAAAAGGAATACGTCCTAACAAAATCGTCGCACTTTTTCCACAGCCTAAAGAATGACGTCACAGATAGGCCTACATCGCCCCCCTCCCCATTGAAAAACAAAACCGTCACTCTGACCTTCCACGCCGTCCCTAAAAGGCGATCGGATTCTCTAAAAGCTATAAAAAACACGACTATCGGCAACGGCTCCCGTGAGCAGGGAACTCGATAACTAACTAGCGCTCGCTCTCTCTCTCTCTCTCTCTCTCTCTCGTCTCTTTCTCTCCCTCTTTTGACGCCCTCCTCCTCTCTCTCTCTCTCTCTGTGTCTCTTTAACCCCTTCCTCTTCCTCAATCCCTAACCTCTCACGAGTTCTTATCATCTCTCTCTCTCTCCCTCTCTCTCTCTCTCTCTCTCTCTCTCTCTCTCTCTCTCTCTCTCTCACTCACTCACTCACTCACTCACTCACTCACTCACTCACTCACCCACTCACTCACTCACTCACTCAACTCACTCACTCACTCACCCACCCCCCCGCCCGCCTACCCACCCACCCAACCACTCACTCACTCACCCACTCACTCACTCACTCACCCACCCACTCACTCACTCACTCACCCACTCACTCACTCACCCACTCACTCACTTACCCCCCCCCCGCCCGTCTACCCACCCACCCAACCACTCACTCACTCACCCACTCACTCACTCACTCACTCACCCACCCACTCACTCACCCACTCACTCACCCACCCACCCCCCCGCCCGCCAACCCACCCACCCAACCACTCACTCACTCACTCACTCACCCACCCACTCATTCACTCACTCACCTCCACCTCCACCACTATATCCACCTCCACCACCTCCACTTCCACCTCCACTTCCACCACCTTCACCACCACAGAAAATGTAAACAAATAAAAAATAAAAAATAAACAAGGCAAGACCAGCTAGCATCGCAAGAGCGCCCCGGCACACAAACCCATCATCGGCGGCCGGCGATGCACAGAGCCAAGACAAACAGGCGAATCTGCATTGGAGATCTGGTCGACGGGAAGGAAATCGGGGACGGCGGGTTGACGCTTTCGGCTGAAGGAGAGAGAGAGAGAGAGAGAGAGAGAGAGAGAGAGAGAGAGAGAGAGAGAGAGAGAGAGAGAGAGAGAGAGAGAGAGAGAGAGAGGGAGAGGGGGAGAGAGGGAGAGAGGGAGAGAGGGAGAGAGGGAGAGAGGGAGAGAGGGAGAGAGGGAGAGAGGGAGAGCGAGAGAGAAAGAGAGAGATTTGATTTTCGTGGGGGAGAGGGTTGTGAACAGACACAGACACAAACACTCACACACATATACCGACACACACACACACACACACATTTGGGTTCGTGTGTGTTTGTGCACTATCTCTTGTCGCATTTCTTTTCCATATTGATTCCCTCATTCATTAGTACCCCCACCCTGAACCCCCTTCCCCCACCCCCGTCCTATCCCGTTCAGTTCATTCAACACGCCATTAGCATATCTAATTCCCCGCCCTGTTATCTTGCAAGCCCACCCTGCCAACATCGCCTAGCAACATAGCAACATGGCTACCGATAAGCCACGTGGTTCTTTGGTCCGCCCACACACCCATCCTCACGCCCATCCACCCGTTTAAGACCAAGGGGGGGGGGGGCGCTGTTGGTGGGGAGTAAATGATATATAAAGCCGGTTAACAGGAGGGGAGGGGGAAGGGGAAAGGGGGAGGGAGAGGGCCGGTTAAGAGAAAGGTTAACCGGCATACACACATACAGGACCCCCCCCCCCAGTGGCTTTGTAACGGGTACAACATGCCCAATTGAGACGGGAGCAGAGACCGCTTGAGACGGATACAGAGACCGGGTGAGACGGATACAGAGACCGGGTGAGTCCACCACGTGAAGTGGATATCAAACCCAGTGACCACGCAATACAAACGCCGGGGAAGCGGGTAGTAGCACTGAGGCGTCGAGAACCAGATTTTCCCTCCCCCCCCCCACCCCCATCCTCCCCCTTCCACCCTGACCTTCCCTCTCCGTCTTCTTCTTCATCTTCTTCTTCTTCTTCTTCTTCTTCTTCTCCTTCTCCACCCTCACCCCCTTCCCCTTCCCCTTCCTTCCCCTCCCCCCCTACCTCCTCGCCGGACCGGTCTCCCTGCGCCACTGACCCACAAAAGACGCCCGCCAAAACTGCCCCAAAGTTGGGCATAAAGCTTGATATATTGGACGTTTTTTTTTTTTCTTTTAAAAAAATGAAAAGAAAAAAATGTTGCTTCCGTCTTTCTGTTTTTTTTCTCTCTTTTCTATCTCATTGTGTTTTTTTTCTTCTATTAATTCGTTTTGGTTTCCTTACTGACTGGTTGACTGGTTGGTTGGTTGGGTGGATGGTTGGATGGATGGGTGGTTGGTTGGATGGATGGGTGGTTGGTTGGATGGATGGTTGGGTGGTTGGATGGATGGTTGGATGGGTGGTTGGATGGGTGGTTGGTTGGATGGATGGTTGGATGGATGGTTGGATGGGTGGTTGGATGGATGGTTGGATGGGTGGTTGGATGGGTGGTTGGTTGGATGGATGGTTGGATGGATGGTTGGATGGGTGGTTGGATGGATGGTTGGATGGGTGGTTGGATGGATGGTTGGATGGGTGGTTGGATGGATGGTTGGATGGTTGGTTGGGTGGATGGATAGTTGGGTGGTTGGTTGGTTGGTTGGGTAAGTAAGTAGGTTGTATCTCTTCTTCAGTTTCTATCTTGCCTCCAGAGAATTAGGAATAAAAGACGAGGGAGACAAAATAAGGATGACGCAAAGAGAGAAAGGGAAGAGGAAGAGGAAGATAAATAAGAAAAGAAAAATAATACGAGACAAGGAATAAGAGTATAAGGAATAAAAAGAAGGAAAGGGAAAAAGAAAATACGAATATAAGACACAAGAAAACCAAAACGACGTAAATAAATAAATAAATAAATAAATAAATAAATAAAGATATAAGCTAAATAAAAAAGGGAGACCCCACCTCGGTCAACATTGCAATGCATCAACACGAGCCGGAGAAGACGAGAAATTGTCACACTAACACACTAGCGCGCCCGCACCCACCTGGACCTGTCTGTAGGCCTCGAAACCCCGTTAGTGGTAGCCACGGTGCAATGTTGCAACCCCGATGACAGCCACGGTACAGTAGCAAATAGTAGCTACTGTGAAATGCTGCAACCCCAATAGTAACTACGCTGCATTTTTTGCAATCCCGGTAGTAGACACAATTCAATGCTATAATCTCGACAGTAGCCACAGTCAATGCCGCAACCCCGGTAGTAGCAGCGGCCAACGTTGCAACACCGATAGTAGTATCCACGGTCGATCTTGCAACCCCAATAACAGCCACTGCATATGTTGCAACTCCGACAGTAACCATGGCATAATGGCATAACACCACCATCCTGGTAACAAAATGGTTGTCATTTCGTTGGTCTCAGAACAATAGGTGAAAGTGTGGGTTCGGGAAGTGAGGGATAGAAAAAAACAAACACAAACTAGCCTTCACCCTCATCCTGGCACTGGCCTCTCTGTATAACCTCCACAACCCCCAACCAATCGCCAAAACCTCGCCGTTTAATCAATTTGATGCACTCTGACGTCACGTGGCACAAGAAGGGCCGCCGAAGCTAACACTTTCTTTTCATAATCTCCCTTATCCTTTCATCCTACCCCTCACCCTCCCTTTCTCCTTCTCCCTTCTTCCCCCCACCCACTACTACTACCCCACCCCCCTTTGAAGTTCAACACGCCAGATTATCTACTCCCTTCTTCCCCTTCCCCTTCCCCTTCCCCTTCCCCGCCCCCTACCCCTTCCCCTTCTACCTCCCTCACTACCTTGAGCCTCAGGCGGGGGGAGGGGTGACAGTTACCCAAGCTGAGTCATGAGTCAACAGAAGCTCGAGTTCATGAGTCAACAGGGTGAGTTTGTTCATGTGAATAAAAGGAAGTATTTGTTCCCTTCTCGACCTGTAGCTACATCTTCCTCTTTTCTCTCTCCTTCTCTCTATTCTCGTCTTCTTCCTCTTCTCCCTCTTCCCCTCCATCTCCCTCTCCCTAACCTCCTTCCCCCCCTTCCTCACCCTCACCCTCACCCTCACCCTCACCCTCTCCCTCTCCCTCTCCCTTTTCCAACCACCACGCTCATACGCCCACAATGTCTACACGGATCAAACACACTGTTGTGAGCCAATGGGTGTATATTTGATGTCTGTACAAATTATATATATATGTGTGTGTGTGTGTGTGTGTGTGTGTGTGTGTGTGTGTGTGTGTGTGTGTGTGTGTGTGTGTGTGTGTGTGTGTGTGTGTGTGTGTGTGTGTGTGTGTGTGTGTGTGTGTGTGTGTGTGTGTGTGTGTGTGTGTGTGTGTGTGTGTGTGTGTGTGTGTGTGTGTGTGTGTGTGTGTGTGTGTGTGTGTGTGTGTGTGTGTGTGTGTGTGTGTGTGTGTGTGTGTGTGTGTGTGTGTGTGTGTGTGTGTGTGTGTGTGTGTGTGTGTGTGTGTGTGTGTGTGTGTGTGTGTGTGTGTGTGTGTGTGTGTGTGTGTGTGTGTGTGTGTGTGTGTGTGTGTGTGTGCGTGCGTGCGTGCGTGCGTGCGTGCGTGTGTGTGTGTCTGTGTGTGTGTGTGTGTGTGTGTGTGTGTGTGTGTGTGTGTGTGTGTGTGTGTGTGTGTGTGTGTGTGTGTGTGTGTGTGTGTGTGTGTGTGTGTGTGTGTGTGTGTGCGTGCGTGTGTGTGTGTGTGTGTGCGCATATAAACGAGCATGAATAATCACATACATATCAACGCGTTTCTGAGTACAAACACAAACGTGCATATCCATTCAGTAGCATCCGCAAAAAAAGAAAAAAAAAAAAAAACAACTAAAACAAAGTAACTCGGACACTACATGTCCGTACACCCCCTCCTACCCCCTACCCCACCCCACCCTACCCCAGGACACACACCTACCGCCCGCACGTGTCATGCACATCATCAGCCACATCGCACAGGAAAACAACTGCATGACGACGGAATATTATATTTTTGTTGTTGTTGTAGATTTGTTTTCTTAGTAAAACTAAAGAAAATATATTTTGTCTGTATTGTTAGTTTGTTTCTTTTGGTTCTAACTGTTCTTTGAGATGAGAAAAAGGACTCAAACAGAAATGCGAGAAGGAAAAGGGAAATGTTAAAATAAAAAAGGAAAAATTCAATAAAACCTCTCATTATCATCCTCACAAAGATTATTATTACTATCATCTTTATCATAAACATTATTATCCTCATTATTATCATCTCGTCCAACCTATTCTCGGTACAGCCTTGAGCCTTTGCAGCGTCAATCACCATTAAGGCATGCATGACAATTTCCCCTTTCCCTCTGTCCTCCCCCCCCCCTCCCTTCCCTTTTCCCCTTTCCCTTATTCTCTCTCCCCTCCTCTACCCTCTCATGTCTCCCTCCTCTCCTTTCTCCTCTCCCCCTCCCCCCTCCCCTTTCCCCCCTCCTCTCCCCTCTCCCCTCTCCCCCTTCTCTCCCACCCGGAAGTCGTGAGACCCAAACAAACCATTCATAATTTTTCCTGAATAAGGGAATGGATTTTTTTTATCTTCTTACTCCTCCCCCTCCTGTCCCATGCCTTCCCCTGTCCATGTGTCTTCCACCCTTTTTTTAGGTCTTTCATCCACCTCCCTTCGTCGTCTATTCAATCTCCATCTCCTACTCTTATACATTCTCATTTTCCCTCCTCCTCTTCCTCTTCCTCTTCCTCCTCCTCTTCCTCGTCTCTGCCCTTTCCTTTCCCTAGTCTCTCCCCCTTCCTCTCCGTCTCCCTTTCCCTCCCCCCCCCACTCTTATACCTTCTCCTTTTCCCTCTTTCTCTCCCTCCCCTTCTCCCTCCCCCCCTCCCCCTCGAGAATCACAAGGACATGTCCGAGACTTGTTCGGGCGGCGTAGCAACGACAGCCACTTAGCAAAGGGAGCGGGGGGAGGGGGGATGACAGAACCCGAGGCCGCATTCCTCTCTGGCCCATGACACTGGCTAATGTGAGGGGGGGGGGGGGAGGAGCGTCATGTGACTCTTGTCTGGTTCCTGGTTCCTGGTTCCCTTTCCCCCTTCCCCCTCTCTTTTTCCTCTTTCTTTCTCTTTTTATGATCTTCTTCTTCTTCTTCTTCTTCTTCTTCTTCTTCTTCTTCTTCTTCTTCTTCTTCTTCTTCTTCTTCTTCTTCTTCTTCTTCTTCTTCTTCTTCTTCTTCCTCCTCCTCCTCCTCCACTCACTCCTTCATGTCTACATCTCCCGTCCACCATCAACTCCCCCTCCCTTCCCCTCCCTCCACCCCCGATCTGTCGTCGCCCCCCTCCCCTTCCCTCCTCTCTCCCTCACCACTTGAACCGCGGTCTTGTCATTTTTCTGCATGACTAACGGACAACAATCTGACGCCAACCTCTCATGCACCCGTAAACACTAATCATGCAAGCTCGCCATGCATGAGAAGCCCCTAATCACAAGTTCCTCAAGACACGAACCTTAGGAGACACGACGAAATTGCAGAAGGACCAGCCGCAATGCAATCAATGTCAATTTTAGCCCAAATTGCAAATAGTGTTGATAGAAATAGTGATCAACGTGATGTTATTGTCAACATCCCTAATGTTTTTGTATAATTATTATCACTTCCAACATGATTTTCATTATCATCATCATCATCATCATCATCATTATCATTATCCTTATCATCATTATCATTTTCATTATCAATATCATCACCATCACAATCATTATCATCGTTGTTATCATAAAATGAACATTGTAATCATCATCAACATGAATTCAATTATCATAGTTATTATCACCACTTTAATCATAATAGTTATCATCATCATCATTATTAACACCACAAACATAATAATCATCATCACTATCCTTTTTACCTTTGACATTCTCCTGCCACCCTCTAACAAACAAACAAAAAAACTTGAGCAACAACAACCCTTCTAATCCCACCCACGCCCACACCCAGCAAAACCAACATTCCACCCACAGCTCCATCCACAACCCTTCCTCCCCCAACCCACCCACCCTACCCGCCCCAAATATAAGCCTACACATCTCCACCTCGTCTCCACTTTGAACTTAACAAAGGCATCTCATTAGACTCAATAAATCATACAATTAAAGTGTAACAAGAGGGGGTAGGGAGGAAGGAGGGGGGAAGGAAGGGGGAAGGAAAGGGAAAGGAGGGGGAAGGAAGAGGGAAGGAGGGGAGAAAGAGGGAGAAGGAGGGAGGAGGAGAGGAGAGGGATAGGGGTACAAGGGGGGAGGGGGTACAGGGGCAAGGAGGTATAGGAAAGGGCAAGGTATGGCTAATGATCTGTTTACACGGTGCCCTATATGAATGCCCTGATGGGACCGCCCACGGCTGCACGGCGGGCTGGACTTCGGTGCCACGCCTCCCTCTGGATCGTGTTGTATTTGTTTACTTGTTTTCTTTAATTCGCATTCTAATATTTCTTCATTTTGTTTTTTTTCCTCTCCCTGTTCTTCGTTGCTCTCGTTTTTATCATCTATGGCTACTCAGAACTCATTACAAAGACAGTAGCCCTCCATCCCTCACTCCCTCCCTTCTTTTTCTCTCTCTCTCTCTCTCTCTCTCTCTCTCTCTCTCTCTCTCTCTCTCTCTCTCTCTCTCTCTCTCTCTCTCTCTCTCTCTCTTTCACCCCCTCCTTCTCTCACCCCCTCCTTCTCTCACCCCCTTTTTCTCTCACCCCCTCTTTCTCTCACCCTCTCCTTCTCTCACCCTCTCCTTCTCTCACCCCCCCCCCCCCTCTTCCCCGCAATCCATGAAAGCGTAATGGCCGTCACACGCCACCGACATCAACTGGATCGGAAAAAGAGACCGACATACGTGACTCTGAGCTCAGCAACCGATTCTCACTCGGCTTAAAAAAAAATATTTTGCTTGTTTCCCTAAATCCCCTCTCCCTCTCGCTCCTCTCTCTTAATTTCTTAATTTCTTGCTTTCTTTCTTCCATTTTTTTTCTTGATTTCTCTTCTTTATCGCATTTCCCTTCTAATGTCCCTTCGATTCTTTTAATTTCTTTTTTTTCCTTCTTTCTCTCTATTTTCCGCTGATTTCCATCCTTTATCTTAATTTTCTTTATCTATCGCTCTAGGAGGGAGGGAGGGAGGGAGGGAGGGAGGGAGGGAGGGAGGGAGGGAGGGAGGGAGGGAGGGAGGGAGGGAGGGAGGGAGGGAGAGAGAGAGGGAGAGAGAGAGAGAGAGAGAGAGAGAGAGAGAGAGAGAGAGAGAGAGAGAGAGAGAGAGAGAGAGAGAGAGAGAGAGAGATAGAGAGAGAGAGTCATGATAAGCCAGGTCAGGTCATCAAAGGTTTTCCGCACGTTTGACTCTCCGTTCTCCCCCTCCCCCCTACCCCCCTAAAACCCACCCGTCCACCTGCAATGACTTTCCTAAGCAGGCGCTTACACATCATTGCGCTACTGCATGCACTCCCTCCACACTCCTACCTACCATTAACCCGCTTCCCTCCTAACCCCCCCCCCCATTATTCCTTCTCCTACCTATCTCTTACCCTTACTCTCCCAATCCCCCTCCCTTTCCCCTCTCTTCAGCCTACACATTCCCCCCACTCCATCCCATCCCTATACCTCTAACCCCCTCCACCACCAACCTTCCCCCTTACCCCCTTACCCTCCCCCCTCCCCTTCCCTTCCAACCTATAACCCCCCCCTCCTAATCCTAATCCTCCTCCTTCTGCCCCCCCCCCCCTTCCCCCTTCTCCAATCCCATTTTCGCCGCAAAATAAACGGAGGTGAATTACTACACACACAAGAAGAGGCGGAATGTGCCGTCATCGCCATCGTCACTTCTCTCGCTCCTTCGTCATCACCACCTGCAGCATTTCTGTCTCTCTTTTCTTCCTTTCATTCTTTTTCTTCTTTCTTTTTCTCTTTCTTTATTTATTTATTTTCTTTCTCTATTTCTTTTTTTCTCTCTTTCTCTTTCTGCCTGTTTCTCTCCCTTCATCTCTCCCTCTCACATAATGGAAGAAGAAGGGGGAAGGAAGGAGGAAGGAAGGAAGCAAGGAGGAAGAAATAGGAAAGAAAGAGGAAGGAAGAGAGAAAGGAGAAAGGGAGGAGGAGAGAAGGAAGTAGTAATGAAGGAGAAAGGAAGTAGGAAGGAAAGAGGAAGGAAGGAAGGAAGGAAGGAAG
>BOPN01000183.1:199510-204510 GCA_017312705.2 Penaeus japonicus
ATATATTACATATATATATATATATATATATATATATATATATATATATATATATATATATATATATATCAGAAATTGGAGAAAGAAAAAAAAAGAGACGAAAAAGGGCTGGAGGGATTGGGAACAGCACACTGCCCTGTCCTTCACCTTCGATTCCTTCTACCCTCCTCTTTACTTCCTTCCCTCCTTCCACCCTTCCTTATTTCCTTCCCTCCTTCCACCCTTCCTTATTTCCTTCCCTCTTTCCATCCTTTCTCGTAAAGTCCTACCTTCCCTTCTTCATTCTTTCCCCTCTTCCCCATTTTTTTTCATTACTTTCCTTCTTTCTTCCTATCTTTCTTCCTTCCTCCTTTCCTCCCCCCCTCCCCCACATTCCACTTCTCTCTCTGAACCCCACCCAGCATAACCCCTTCCCCCCTCCTCCTCCTTCCCCCCAACCACCCACTCTCTCAAAACCCCCATGACCTAAACCCTCATAACCCAAACCCCTCAACCCAAATGACGCCATGCACGCCCACGCCCATGCCCACGTCCACGTCATGAGGTGCGTGTCTTCGTGTCTTCCCAGGAGTTTTCTGCCATGAGTTTCCATTCAAACTCTTTAACCTGTTTTTGAGCACCAGCTTAACTCGGGTCGATTTTGAGATACTTATAATAAGACGATGTGCTACTTATAATAATCACTACGAAATGGCCAGGGGATACTCGAGAAATTATCCGTTCAAATGGTATTTCATGCTTTACTCAAACTTAAAATTTGAATAAAATATTAGTGATACCTAATAGAATTTATAAAGCGATATCAATGCACGCATGATACTACTAAGGGATATATATAAAACGCTTGAATGAAAATTATAAATAGAAATAATATTCATAATATTCCTTTTTCTTTTAATCTTCTCAATATATAAATACTTATTTTTTTCTAAACAAACTTATGAACACCGCGAACGATATATCTACATACAACAAACAACCAAACAACCAAGCCAAGAATCCACCAGTAGAACAACCAGACCAAAACCAAGCCAAGAAGACAGAAGGAGGAGGAGGAAAATACAGGAGAAGGAGGACAATACAGGAGGAGGACAACACAGGAGGAGGGGGACAAGACGGGGGGAGGAGGACGAGGACGAGGACAAGACAGGAGGAGGAGGACAAGATAGAATGAGGAGGACAAGACAGGAGGAGGAGGACAAGACGGGAGGAGGAGGACGAAGACAAGACAGGAGGAAGACAAGACAGAAGGAGGAGGAGGACAAGACAGGAGGAGGAGAAGGACAAGACAGGAGGAGGACGACGAGGACAAGGACGATGTCAAGACAGGAGAAGGAGGAGGACAAGATAGAATGAGGAAGTCAAGACAGGAGGAGGAGGACGATGTCAAGACAGGAGAAGGAGGAGGACAAGACAGGAGGAGGAGGAGGAGGACGAGGACAAGACAGGAGGAGGAGGACGAGGACAAGACAGGAGAAGGAGGAGGAGGACGAGGACAAGACAGGAGGAGGAGGAGGACGAGGACAAGACAGGAGGAGGAGGAGGAAGACAAGGCAGGAGGAGGAGGACGAGGACAAGACAGGAGGAGGAGGACGAGGACAAGACAGGAGGAGGAGGACGAGGACAAGACAGGAGGAGGAGGAGGACGAGGACAAGACAGGAGGAGGAGGAGGAAGACAAGGCAGGAGGAGGAGGAGGAGGACAAGATAGGAGGAGGAGGAGGAGGAGGAGGAGGAGGAGGAGGAGGAGGAGGCGAACACCAGCTGCAGAACTTGTAAAAAGACGAAGCAGGCACCAGCAGGAGGACGAAGCTGGCGTACCAGCAACGCCAGCAGAAGGACGTGGACAAGGACAAGGCGGCACCAGCAGACGATCAAGCAGAGCCAGCAGTAGGACGAGGACGAAGCGAGAACCAGTAGGAGAGACCAAGCAGGAGGCACCAGCAGCGCCGGCAGCAGAACCAGGGCCGCTCATCCGCCGAGGTCAACGCTAGACACGTTCCCAACATGTTAATCCTTCCATCACGAGGCGCAGCAATGCATACTCTCACCCCCCTCCTCCCTTCATCCCCCTCCTCTCCCCCACCTTCTCCCTCCATCCCCCTCCTCCCTTCACCCCCTACTAACCCTCCTTCCTCAAGGTAACACTATGGTAAGGAGGGGATAGAGGGGGGAGGGGAGAGAGAGAGAGAGGGGAAGAGGGGGAGAGGGGGAGAGAGGGAGAAGGGGAGAGGGAGATGGAGGTAAGGTCGAGGGGAAGAGGTGGGGGGGGATTAGGAGGGAAATGAAAGAGAGGGAAAGGGGGTGATTTTTTATACCTCGAAAATGATTATGACTCAAGCCTACTCACAGACATATCTAGGGCTCCACCGTGACACACATCTTTTTTTCTTCCTTTTTTCAAGGATGGAAGGAGGAGGTAAGGGTAGGGGGGAAGGGGTGGAGGTGCATACCCGCATGGCATTAGCAATGAGCGAAAAGAGGGGGGAGAAGGGGAAGCATAAGAGAATAAATGAGGTGGGAGAAGATGGGAGAAGATAAGAATAGTAGGGTAAGAGACGAGAGGAAGGGAGAGGAGAAGGTGAATAAAGAAAACACCAAAAAGGGAGAAAGGGAGAGAAAGAAAACAGAAAGACAAGAGAAAAGAAAATATGAGAGAAAGAAAGAAAAGACGAAGGGAGGAAAACAAAAAATGAAAAAAAAGGAGAAAGGGAGAATGAAATGGAAAGCCAAAGAGGAGAAAAAGGAGATAAGAAAATAGAAAGGGAGAAGATATGAGAAGGGAGAAAGGGAGAAGAAAAGAGAATAGAAGAGGAGAGGAGAGAGGGAGACCGACATGCGACTTCTGAAGGTAAAGTCGGGCAGGCAATGCTCATGCACACCTCCACCTCCCCTCCCCCTTCCCCCACAACCCTCTCCTCTCCCCCCAACTAGCCATTAGACACGATTCTACCGCCCAGTCAGCATGGACTATTGGATCATAGAGGGGGGGGAGAGGTGGAGAAGGAGCAGGTGGAAGAGGAGGGGAGGAGGAAGAGAAGGAGGAGGAAGAGGAGGAGGAGGAGGAGGAGGAAGAGGACGAGGAGGAAGAGGAGGAGGAGGAGGAAGAGGAGGAGGAGGAGGAAGAGGAGGAGGAGGAGGAGGAGGAGAAGGGAGAGGAGTAGGGGAAGGAGGAGGGGAAGGGGTGGAGAAGGAGGAGGAGGGGGGAAGAGGAGAAGATGGAAAAGAAGAAAGAAGTAGGAGGAATTAAAAGAGAAGATGAAGAAAAAAATGAATAACATAACAACAACAACAGAGGGAGGCTATCTACATGACCACACACACCTAGAGAGAGAGAGAGAGAGAGAGAGAGAGAGAGAGAGAGAGAGAGAGAGAGAGAGAGAGAGAGAGAGAGAGAGAGAGAGAGAGAGAGAGAGAGAGAGAGAGAGAGAGAGAGAGAGAGAGAGAGAGAGAGAGAGAGAGAGAGAGAGAGAGAGACGAGAAATAGAGAGAAAAATACGTAAGAGAGAGAGAAAAAAAAAGCAGAAAGCAGAAGTAGGTGAGGGTGACCGCTGCTCAGCAAGGCAGCCGCCCGAACACGCTGACCTGGCCTGACTGACTGCAGACTTTCATAAATTATATATAGACTCGGAGAAAGCAGCCAGCGTCCGTCGGCGGGGCTGCTCGAGAAAAGCGGTCGAGAAAAATCAGACGGCTAAAGTACTCGATATCAGGCAGTGTAATGCGCACGCCCCTACTCCATTTGTGTGCGCGGTGTATTGCGTTGTGTAATGTTCCTGATAACTGTGCACATCAATGTTATGCAATGTAGTTAACAACTGTGTACACTTATGTCATGCAATGTACTTAACAACTGTGTACACTTATGTCATGCAATGTACTTAAAAACTGTGTACTTCTATGTTATGCAACGTACTTGGTATCATGCGGTATACCTATACTTGTATAATGTATTTGATATCATGCAGGGTACCACATTGCCTGTGTAATCCACTTGATTTCATGCAGTGCACTATGAATGTTATTGTTATTCACCGGATTATTAATGCGGTGCACTCGAGTGCCCGTGCATTGCAATCACGATGAACTACACTTTAATCAAAGCCATCATCAAGTTCAATAATATCCACTTCTCTCCACCTAAAGAACACCAATATCCACACTACCCGATCACATACATCCACTTAACCAGATTTAGATATCAAGAGTTTTCGAATCCCCTACAGATTAGATATCCAAGTATCGAATCCCCTACAGATCAGATATCCAATAACCGAATCCCTACCATCCAGTTTTCAAATCGTATAAGAAATTAAGCATCCTATTCACCACTATCCAATCCATAAATCCTAAAAATAAAATGGCTCAACTGAATTAATTAAATGAAGCCTATTCCGTAACCCAGACTCTACCTCTTCGTAATGTCCAATCGAGTCGCTTGAGTTACGCAAGGTGGGGGAGGAGGAGGGGGAGGAGGGGGAGGAGGGAGAGGAAGGTGGAGAGGGGGAGGGGGAGGAGGGAGAGGAAGGTGGAGAGGGGGAGAGGAAGGTGGGGAGGGGGAGGGGGAGGAGGAAGAGACAGGTGGGGAGGGTGTTGGGGTAGGAGGGAGAGGAATATGGGGACGGGGTGGGGGAGGAGGAGGAAGGAGGAGGGAGAGGAAGGAGAAGGGAGTTTGGAGTTTCTTTCGTTTACTTCTTTTTCTTCTTTTTCTTTTCCTTTTTCTTATCGTTACCGTGATCATTCATCCTCTTCTTAGATTTATCGTCTTTATCATCATTACTGTTATCGCTAATATCAACATAAATATTATCGTTATCATTATTATCCGCATCTTCATTATTGAGGAGAGGAAGGTGGGGAGGGGGAGGGGGAGGAGGAAGGAGCAGGTGGGGAGGGTGTTGGGGTAGGAGGGAGAGGAATATGGGGACGGGGTGGGGGAGGAGGGAGAGAAAGATGGGAAGGGAGAGGAGGGTGAAGAAGAGAGGTGGGAAAGAGAGAGAA
>BOPN01000183.1:223876-238876 GCA_017312705.2 Penaeus japonicus
CAGAAAATAAATTGATTCCCTGTCAATCTATCAATTTGTGAATCCATTCACCCATCGTGCTTTGTATAAGTATGTGCTGAAATATACACACATGGACAAGGAATGTTTTGGCGTGAGAGAGAGAGAGAGGAATAGATAGAGAAAGAGAAAAAGACAATTGGACAGAAAGACAGATTGATAGAGAGTGAGAGTGAGTGAGAGAGAAAAAGTGAGGGAAAAAGAGAGAAAGAGAGAGGGAGGGAGAGAGAGTGAGAGTGAGGGAATGAGAGAGAGACAATTAGACAGATAGATAGAGAGTGACAGTGAGAGAGAGAGAGAGAGAGAGAGAGAGAGAGAGAGAGAGAGAGAGAGAGAGAGAGAGAGAGAGAGAGAGAGAGAGAGAGAGAGAGAGAGAGAGAGAGAGAGAGAAAAAAAAAATCGAGAGATAGATAGAAAAAAAAATCGAGAGAGAAGAGAGAAAAAAATCAGAGGAAAGCGAGAGAGACAGAGAATAACAAAGTGAGAAAAAGAAAGAAAGGACAGACAGAGAATAACAAAGTGAAAAAAGAAAGAAAAGACAGACAGAGCACAGAGAGAGAAAAAAAAATCTCCCCCACCCTCAAAAAAAAAAAAAAAAAAAAAAAAAAAAAAAAAAAAAGCCAAACCTCATTCGCGAAGGGACAGCGCAAATTCAACCAATGAACGCCGCCATAGTCCTCGCCATTTCACTCTTGTATTCACCTTTTTTTTCTCGCCCGCCCTCATTTAGGCCTTCGACAGGACAAAAACAGCGAAATCACACAAGCAAAAGCTAAAAAAAAGAAAAAAACGCATAGGCTCCCATTATCGACCCCCCACACCCGCCTACACCCTCTCACCTCCCCCTCCCCTCCCCCCCACCCGGCGGTAAGAAAACTTGATTAACACAAGAGATCTGGTGGCAGGGGGAGAGGGGAAGAAAAGGGGGGGGGGGAGGAGGAGGAGGAGAAGAAGAAGAAGAAGAAGAAGAAGAAGAAGAAGAAGAAGAAGAAGTAGAAGAAGAAGAAGGAAAAGAAAAAAGAAAAAGAAAAGGATGAAGAAAAATAAGAAAGAGAAGTAAGAGGAGGGAAGGAGAATGAGAAGGACAAGAAAAAAATGAAGAAGAAAAATAAGAAAAGAGGAGGAGAGGATGAAGGGAGACGAGGAGAGAAGTTGAAAAGTGAGGGAAGAACGGGAGGCGGTCAGAACGGGGGGATGGGGAAGGGGGGGGGGGGGGGGGTAACTGACTTCATTACCCTAATTACGATCCGTCATTCACCACCTCCGCATCAGCAGGTCCAATTACACCAAAACTGTTATAACGACAAATTATTAAATAAGGGGAAAGAAAAAAAACGATAGGGAAAAAAATGGGAGAAAATGTCCTATGAAGGAAAAAAAAAAAAATCTCTGGTTGTTTTGAGGACATCTTTCTTTTCTGAGTGTGGGGAGGGGGGGAGGAGGGGGGCGGATGGATGCTTGGAAAAGCGACAGTCAAGTTTTCGTATTCAAGATTTGACTTTTATTTTGCACAACGGAGTATTTGAAAAATTAACAATACGCAGTCACAGTCGCTGCTGTCTATACATGGCATGTACAGATTATACTCAAGTTACTTTTATAAGCTGCTGATATTATATGATCATTATTGTTCTGTTACACTTCGCATATGAGGGTTCATACACACGCACATACATACATACACACACGAACACACACACACACACACATACACACACAAACAAACGCGAGGGATAGCTTGATATACTTATTACGTTTAACGTTTAAATGTTCATAGTCTTCTTCGTCATCTTATCTTTCGTTTTCTCTGTTTTTCTTTTATCAATGTTCCCTTCTCTCCCTCCCTTTCCAAAAAATAAAAAATAAAATAAAAAAATAAAAAAATAAAAAAAATAAATAAAAATAAAAAAAATAAAAATCCACACGTTCAAGACTTGGATCTCAAGGAATTACACTTCGACGTTCCTTCTGTGGCCGCAGGAGGTCAGAGAGGGGGAAGGAGGGAGGAGGGGGAGGGATAGGAGGAGTGAGGAGGAAGAATAGGAAGAGGGAAAGAGAGGAGAAGATAGAGGGGATGAGGGAGTATATGAGGAGAGGGGAGTAAGAGGGGGTAGAGTGTGGGAAATGGAGGAGGGTAGGGGGGTTGGGGACTAGGGAGTAGAGGAGGAGCAATGGACGGGTGGGGGGGGAGGGGGGGGGGAGATGTGTGTTACAGGAGCTTTGGTCGGTGTTGGGTGTCTTGACCCAGACTTAAGATCGACTTCTTGACTTCCTTCAGGACCCCCTCCAACCCTCCTTCTCCCATACCCCCTCCCTCCATCATCTTGCCCTCCCTCCTCCCTCCATCATTTTTTCCTCCCCGCCTCCTCACTTGCCCCTCCTCCTTCCATAACTTACCCCCTCCTCTATCTTTCCTTCTATCACCTTCCCCTTCCTTCCACCACCTTCCCCCCTCAATCCTCAACTTCCCCTCCCCTTTTCTTCTATCCCCCTTCCTTCCACCACCTTCCCCCTCCATCCTCTCCATCCCCCTTCCTTCATTTTGCCCCCCCTCCCTCCCTCCTTCCCTCCCTCCCTCCCTATGCCTACCTCTACCTTTACCTGATTCTCAAAGTTAAGATGATCAATATTGGGTTAATTACTAGCCGGAAAGTTAATGAAATAATTAATTATCCGAAATGGATGATCACATTCCTATATCTTTTTCCTAATTATTCAAGCATCATTGTCTATCTATCTATTTATTTTCCATGCATGTTCCTTTGTTTTTGTTTTTCTTTATCTTAATCATAATTTACGCGAATTATAAATTCACTCGTCTTCCTTTCACTCCGTTTTCATTACTCGGTTGACGTATCAGTCTCGATACCGGAATCGAGATATTATGTCACAGCGATACTCTCTTTCAGAAAGAAAATCAAGAGAACAGCAATTGTGAAAATGAAAATAAATATGGACGAAAAAAAAGTCATACGATACCCGAGAACGTAATAATAAAAACAACTAAAGAGAACAAAATAGAAAATAAATCATAGAAAAAGAAAAATTTTGAGACACACAAAAAAGCAAAAGAGAATAAAAAAAAAGTAAAACCATAAGAACACTCATACAAAAATAAATATAAAAAGAAAACTCAAACTCAAATAATGCAAAAAAAAAGAAAAAAAAAAGAAAACGCAACACTATATAAAAAAAAAAAATAATAATAATAATAATAATAAAAAAAATCGCACAACCAACAGAAAACGAAAAGAAAACCCACCACGAAACTCAAAGAAAACGGACCAGAAACGCACAACTAAAAATAACCCGCCAAGCGCCCGGGTTCCGGTTCCCAGCGAGCGACAAGTGCTAACTGGAATGCGCGCGTATGGCTGGTGAGGACAGCGGTGGCTCAATGCGGAGTGAAACCATGCTCGCTGCTGACCTCGCCTTTCAAACCCTCCTCCTGCACTCACGACCAGGTACAATGAGGCCCCAGTACACCGTGGGGGCGTCGGTATGGGTAGGAGGGGGAGGGCTGGGGTGGGCGACGGTGGGTTGGGGGTGGGTGAGGGTGGGTAAGGAGGAACAGTAGGGGTTTGGGTTGAGGAGAAGAAATGGGAGGGGAGGGGAGGGGAGGCGTAGGTGTAGGGAGGGACAGTAGGGATATAGGGTAGGAGGGAAGAAGGTGGGGGGTTAGAGGGGAGGTAGAGAGGGTAGGGGCGTAGATTTGACGACATTTCAAAGTCTATAGCCCCCTCTTCCCCCCATTGCTGCTACTCAGGACTCCGCTGGTAACGTTTTAACGCACATATATACATACACACATACATAAATACATACATACATACACATACATTCAAATAGACATACATACACGTGTTCATACATACACAGACGGACACTCATACATAACTACATACATCCATGCATACTGTACAAACACACACGCAAACACACATGACATACGTTGACGGGATGAAAAAAGAGTGATAAAGCATCAGGAAATGTCATTCAGTTAGTCCACCTTTAGGATATCTTTATCGATACCTTAGTAACTGAGGCCAATTATCGTAACATCAAAAAACACATGCAATTAGGATCAAAATTTAAATTGCCAAATGAAAGCCCACGTGTATCCAAAGTTCGTTTCGCATTCAATCATGTTTATGAGCAGACATCATATACCGCATCTCCCTAAATCAACAGGTTTTGATCTATCCGTCTTGTACTTGGAATCAAACAGCGATCTTTTCAGGGAACCATATATATATATATATATTCCCAAAATGCTCAATAAAATAAGCAATCCTACATTAATAACCAAATAAACATATGAAAATAAAAGAGAAGAAAAGCCACCCCCCCCCCCATAGAAAAAAAAATCAAATAACTTAATCCCGCATGTAATTCACACACCTTCCTCTCCCCCTCTACCCCCAACCACCCAAACCCCAAAACCGAAAACAACAGAACCCCCCCCCCCCCCCCCCCCCCCCCCAACCCGTCCGCAAACCAGGCGCCCCCTTCACCCCTCCGACGCCCTCAGGCCACCCACCCATTGCCACCCACGACCTCCGGGGCCAACCGCGAAGGGCGGCCGGAACCACACGCCCACGCCCATCCCCACGCCCACGCCCGCGAGCATGAGGGCGGAGAGGCAGGACCTACAAGGTTATTGTCCATCATAACGCAGGGATCGCACACATAACTTGCCTACGTACATACATATGTACATTCTCTCTGGATGTCTGTATGTCTCGTGTGTGTGTGCGTGAGTGAGTAGGTGAGTGAGTGAATGAAGGAGTAAATGAATGAGTGGATGAATAAATGAATGAATGAATACATGAATCAATCAATCAATCAATCAATCAATCAATACATAAATGGATGTACAAATCATCTAAGCAACGAGTGAGTGTGCAAGAGCCAGTCAGCGAGACAGACAGACAGAAAGACATAGAGCGTAACCTAACTCAGCAATACCTGGAGACACAGTGAATACCTATGCATGTTCAGCTGACTCACCACTTCCCTTGAATAAGAGGATGAATCACCATCGAATCGCTGAGTATTGAAGCCAACATTACTGTACCTGCAAAGAAAAGAAAAAAATAATATAAACGGATAAAAATACAAATAACTATGACAAAAAAAACAAGACTAAACACGAATAAAATCACAAAATCAAAATCACTCTCAAAACAAACAAACAAACGATCCAAAAATTAACAATATTAATAATAATAATAATAATAAACAAATATAAAAACAAAATAAACAGAGCAAACAAACAAATCGAAACGAATCGATGAATGAACCAAACACGAATAAAAAAAGAACGAATTATGAAAAAACACACACGCCCGGGTAAACAAAAACACAAAAGGACAAGCCTGACTCACAGACGGGGCGTGAGTAACTCATAGTGAATGGAGCGTGGGAGAATGAGTATGCGCTGTTGAGTCACTCGTACTCGGCAGGTGGGATAGCAAGGGGGGAGGGGAGAGGGAGGGGGAGGAAGGTGGGAAAGGGGAGGAGTGGGAAGGAGGGAGGGATGGAGGGAGGGAATAAGGAGAGAGAGAGAGATAGACAACTAAAGAGAGAGAGAGAGAGAGAAAGCGTAAGAAAGAGAGAAAGAAAATGAAAGAGAGAGAGCAAAAAAGAAAAAGAACGAAAGAGAAATAAAGAACGGAAAAGAGGAGAGAAAGGGAGAGGGAGAGGGAGAGGGAGAGGGAGAGGGAGAGAGAGAGAGAGAGAGAGAGAGAGAGAGAGAGAGAGAGAGAGAGAGAGAGAGAGAGAGAGAGAGATAGAGAGAGAGAGAGAGAGAGAGCCAGCAGGAAAGAGAGCGAGAGAAGCGAAGGAGCGTGGGATTCCCTTCGCGACGGGAGGCGAAGGCGGGAAGGGGGGATAGGAGGGAAGGTAAGAGAGCCGGGTCAGAGTTCACCACTACCGCGGCCACTTCGCTGCCCTCTGACCTGACCTCTCACGCTCCTCTCCTCGCCTAGCCAAGCTGTCAGAGTCAACCTCCTCTTCCTCCTCCTCATAATTCTTTGGGCTCCGTTCGTCCTCATTAGTTTCCCGTTAAGTGTTTGTGTTGTCGTTGTTTTGTTGTTTGACTGCTGTTGTTGTTCTTTGTTTGTGATATTGTTTAGTTCCGTCTCATTATTTCTTTACTTTTCACATTATTTTATAACTATCATTATCATTATCCTCATCTTCATCACTATCATTATAACTATCATCATCATTATCACTATCATTACAACTATCATTATCATTATGACCACTCTTGTCACTATCATTATCATGCGCGTTACTGTTACTACCAATATCATTATTATTGTTATTATTATCATATTTTTTTATCATCATCGTCATCGTTATCAATACTAATACTATTATTATCATATCTATATTCTCTCTTTTTTCTCTCATTTCCTTGTTCTTTTTTTTCACAACTCAATATTCCTCTCCTCTTTCCCTCTCCCACTCCCTCTCCCATGACAGACAAATACAAAGAAAGACAGATAGACAGACAGAGATAGACACACAGACACAGACACACACACACACATTCCCACCCCCTTCCCCTCATACACACAAGAGGCCAACCTACACCGCACACAAACATAAACCTACCCCCCTCCCCCTCCCGACACATAGGCCTCCCTGCCCCCCCCCCCTTCATTACGGGTGATCATGACCATGAAAAATCGCACGGGAGCGGCAACGTTGCCAGAGGCGCGATAAACAACTGGATTTTTTTATACGCTAATAATTCCGCGAAAAGATTGAGAGCTAACGCGGTCTGATATGTTGGCGTTTTGTTTGTTTATGAATGTGTTGATTTATCGATTTGTTTCTTTATTTGGCGACTGTTTGTCATTATAAAAATGAAAAAAGCAAGGAAGTAAACAGACACATGCACTCACGTACATATGTCATACGCACACACACATGTACGTACGCACGCACGCGCACACACACACACACACACACACACACACACACACACACACACACACACACACACACACACACACACACACACACACACACACACACACACACAAAGACAAACAAATACATACACACTCAGACAAGGAGATTCAGAGAACGCAACACTCAGCCATAAAGTATTGCACAAAATTGCAACACCGGCTGCAAAACGATGCTTTTACCAAGAATGCTGCAACAGGTAGACATCACGCATCCTTGAAAAAAATACCACAAAAATGTCTGACGTTGAAGAAAGTCAACATATGTGCGCATATGTGTCTGTGTGAGTTCGGAAGTAAGTTTGTCTGTCTGTCTGTCTATGCATGCACGTGTACGTGTGTCGATACTTAGGCATGTATGTGATACCTGTGTATGCGTGTCTGTACCTGCCCGTCTATGTATGTCTCTCTGCGCGTACATGCGTCTGTGTATACGCTTACGTGTCTACATGTACGCGCTTATCCGTCTCCACGATCTTATGTATCTTTATCCAACCCACACGCACGTCCACTATCTATCCGACAACACACTCACCCTTCCCGATACTCCCTTCCTTCCCCTCAGCCCGACTTCCCGATAAGACTTATCTTGATCCCGCAGACGGCGACGGCGCAGAAGCTGGGATTGCGTAATTCCGAGGCGTCTTCGGTTCTTATCTTCCTCTCCGTCTTCCTTTCCATAGACCTACGCTCATTTAGGCCTATGGAAACGAGCATGTCCCTCGACGCGTCCCAATAAGATTTAATGAGCATAATATCACCGTGCATAGAAATAGAGATATAATAGGCGTTAGGTAGATAGTTTGAGAGATAGATAAAAAGAGATAGATAGATGTATAGATAGATAGAAATAGTTAGATAAATAAAGAAAGAAATATAAATGAATGATGACTTAAATATCAGCCTTTTCTCCCTCCCATTCTTCCCTCCCTTCCCCCCCCCCCATCCCTACCAAATATCCTAACAGCCACGGTTCATTACAGCCAGGATGTCCACGATTATCCCGGCGCGAATTCATCCTTCTCACAACTCTGGCCCGCAATGACACACACACACACACACACACACACACACACACACACAGAGTTTCCCAAGACGCGTCCTGACATAATGACTCAAAAAATATACTACTACTACAGCAACTACTATTACTATTACTACTACTACTGCTACTATTATTACTATTACTACTACTCTTACTATGATTAAGTACACTTCCGGTACTAGTATTACTAGTGTTATTTCTATTACTAGTACTACATCTTTGAGTGTGTGTGTGTGTGTGTGTGTATGCATGTATAAATAAAAAATAATGCGTCCATGTTCACAGAAATATTTCTATAAGCTTTCCCCACGACTAACCATAGTATAAACAATCTGATGCAACTCAAACAAGCACACACAAAAAAAACAAAAACAAAAAAACACACAAACACAAACACAGCCGATAAGGCAGTCGCTGAATTATCAGCTCCTTCGAATGTAGCCTCGGGATAGTCTTAATTATGATTATTTTTATCTCGAAGGACAACAAGAGAGTCTCCTTTTTTAGTCAGTCTTTTTGGGTCTTTTTTTTTCTTTGGATATATTTTTTTAATGAGCAAAAACTAGTTCTTTCGTGTCTTCTTTTATATGTTTTTTTTTCAAGTGAGTAGTAATAATAATGATGATAATACAAATTATGCTGATACTACTACTACTACCCATACTAAGCTACCACTACTATTACTACTACTACTACCACTGCTACTACTCCTACTCCTACTACTCCTATTACTAATACTACTACTGCTAGTAGTACTAATAGTGAGAGATGACAATAATAATGATAATTGTCCATGGTGATGAAGATGGTAAAAAACAAAAACAAAAAACAGTCATAGTAATAGTGAGGGCAAAACTACTAACAAAGAAAATTATGATACTAAGAACAACAGTGATTCGAATGGCAATAAACTAATAATACTGTTATAACAATGTATGATGATATTTATATGCTTCTCCTGTAAAAAATACATAGTCTTTCCTTACCTTACAAGATGTATGGAAAAAATGCCCATTATCAGTTCTGCTTTTTAACCTTGATTCCTTTTTCTAAACTTTACTTTCCATTTTTTTTATCAAGGTAGATTACATATTTAAAAAAAAAAAATCTACCAATGTTCTTTCACGAAAGATTATTATTATTTTTATTTTTTTTTATCTATTTATTTATCTTAATTTTTCTACTGATTAAAAGGTCGATTTTTAATTTAATTTTTCTCATCTTGCGAACAACCTAGTTTTTATTTTATTATTATTATTTTTTTTATCTTACTTTCTAACTTTTATTTTTCATTTTTTAGGTCTTCAGGAGGACCTTAACTTTACTTCATAACTTTCATGAAATAAAATCCTCTCTCACGACAAAGTAGAATATCGGCTTTACAACCCAAACTCTCCTGCCTTTCTCGCGCTTTCCTTTTAAGAAAAGTCAGATTCTTTTGACTGCTTTAAGACTCTACTCAGTTCAATCTTCCTCTTAGGAAAAAATATTTTTTTCTAATTAAAAAAAAAAAAACATTTCTCTCTGGAGTCGATCTCATGATCTTCTCTAATGGGAAAATAATTCTTTAGACTCTTTTAGACTTTACTCTCCAATCTTTCTCTCTCTTTCTCNGGGGGTGGGAGGGGGTTATAGAAAAAGAAAGAGAGAGATAAAGAAAGAAAGAAAGAAAGACTGAGAGAGAGAGAGAGAGGAGGAGATGTTGGAGCGGAATGGTGAATGAGAGAAGGAGTATGAAGGGAGAAGAGTAAAGACGGAGAGACAGGGAGAGACAAGGAGGAGGAGGCAGAGGGAAGAGGAGGAAGGCAGAAGGACGAGGGGGGAAGGGGGAGAAGGAGACCGAGAAATAAAGACGGTAAGTAATGTAACGCTCGAGGGGAAAAGGGGCGGGGGATGAGGAGGAAAGGAGGAGTGATATTAGGACGCCAGAAGGGAGGGGGAGAGGAGCAATGGGGAAGGGGGGGGTATTAGGACACCGAGGACATCACCGCCGCCACCGCCGCCGCCACCGCCGTCGCTAAAGCCGCCACGCACGGCAGGTGTACAGAAAATGATGTGTCACGTACAGCCGAGCATCGCTTTACGCACTCGGTCGTTGTCCCTCCCCCCTTCCCCTCCTCCCCCCCCTCGCCTTCACATCCCCTCCCTCTTCCTTCTGTCTTCTTCTTCTTCTTCTTCCCCTATCCTCCCTTTCGCCTTCATCATCTACTCTTCATCGTCTACTGCATTTCGTTATCTACCACGCACCCCTCAGAATCTACCTGCTAGGCAAACAAGGGATTTCAATTGTGAAGAAGAAGAAGAAGAAGAAGAAGAGGGGTTGTGGAGGAGAAGGAGGGGGAGGGGGAGGGGGAGGAGGAGTAGAAGAAAAAGAAACTGAGGAGGAGGAGGAAAAAGAGGAAAAAGAGGAGGAAGATTGGGAGAAGAAATGGGTAGAAGACGAATAGGAGGAGGAGAAAAAAAAGAAAAGAAAAACGAGGAGTAAAAGAAGAAAAAGAAAATAAGGAAGAGGAAGAACAGAAAGAAAAAAAGAAGAAAAGGAAAAAGGAAAAGAAGAAGAAAAAAAGGACGAGAAAGAGGCATCAGAAAAAAGGTAAACACCACCACTTTCAAAAGAGGGAAATCTAATCCATACTCCTTTCTTGCTCCCATTACTAAAATCGCTCTTTTCCGCGTCTCCCCCCCCCCCCCAACGCCCCTCACCTTCCCGATATGTGCACCTCCCCCCCTCCAAACTAACAATACCTGTCGACCTTTCGTGATATTCTAATTAATGCACGCAATGCTTCCTTACCATCGCCTTCCCCATACCCTACCCACCCCGCTACCCTCTCTCCCTATCCACCCACCTCCCTTCTCTATATACTCCCTCCCCCCCTCTCTAAATCTACCCACCTCTCCCCTTCTCCGTATCCACCCACCTCTCCTCTTCTCCCTATCCCCCCACCTCCCCCTTCCCCCTTCCCCCTTCTCCCTATCTACCAACTTCCCCCTCTGCCTATCCATCCACCCTCCCTCCCCTATCCCCCTATCCACCCCCTCTCCCTTTTATAGATATGGGAACCCAAGGGCGACCCTCAGAGCTACCTAATAAGTCCATTTCCGTCGCCCGGAGCGCAGCGCCCTTTGGCAAATTCACAAGCTTTTTTTTCTTAAACATTCTACTACTAGTTTTTCCTTTACTTTTAGCTCCTCTCTCGTCTCTCGTCTCTCTGTCTTTCTCTATTTCTCTCATCCCCTTCCCTCTTCTTTCTCTTTACATAATCCCCTTCCTAATACTTCTTCCTTCTCCCTCCCCTCCATTTTCCCACTCTCACTATCTGCCTCCCCCCTCCTTCCTTTTCCCTCTCCTCCTTTCCCCTCGCTCCCTCTCCGCCTCTCTCCCCACTCCCTCTCCCATCTCCCATTCCCCTCTGTCCGCCTCTCCCATTCCCCTCTCTCCGCCTCTCCCCCTCCTTCTTTCCCAGCATCTTCTACTTAGACACTGAACTTTTCGCTGAACTTTTTTCGTCAACACTTAACTCTGTGCAGTATAATTGCCATTCGTTTTTATCTCATTTTATCTTTTTCTTGTTAGGTTGGGAGGTAGGGAGGGAGGGAGGGAGGGAGGGAGGGAGGGAGGGAGGGAGGGAGGGAGGGAGGGAGGGAGGGAGGGAGGGAAGAATGGAGGGAGGGAGGGAGAAAGGAAAGAATGGATGGAGGAAGGGAGAGTGGGGAGGGAGGGAGGGAGGGAGGGAGGGAGGGAGGGAGGGAGGGAGGGAGGGCGGGAGGGAGGAAAGGAAGGAGGGAAGTAGAAATTGTGAGAGAGAGGGAAGGAGAAAAGAAGAGATAGTGTGAAGGAGAGAATGTGGGAAGATGAGAAGGAACGATGTAAGGAGGCGAAGGAGGGAGCGATGTATGAAGGGGAGGGAGGGAGTAATGGAAGGAGAGATGAGGGTGGGGGGGAGGGAGGAGGGTAGGCAGGGAGGCTAAAACACAACTACACTCATTATCTCTCAAGCCCTTTCCGGGACTTTCAAGACAAAGAGGAAAAAAATAGATTAATAAAGAAAAATAGCTCTTAAAAAAGTCTGATTAGCAACGTAGCATTGAACAGTGCAACGAAACTGGTTTAATAACAATGTTGATTTCGTCGGGGAGGGAGGGGAGGCTGGGGGCTGGTGGTCCGGGGAGGGGGTGAGGGGGGGGGAGATCTTGCAATTACGAAAAACAACACGACCTTTGTCACAAACGAATAAAATTACAATCATGCTAACATAATATCACGCGAGGCTTAATCAAGGCCTTGTAATGACCGCACGGAGCTTAATTACCTTAATTACCGCCTCGTAATGACCCCCGTGACGTCACAAAAGGGCCTCGCAACGACCGTGATGACGTCATCGCCTTCTCATTCACTTCCGTCCTATGCTTTAAAGCTTCATTTATCGAAGCCGCTCTCCATCCTTCGCTGCGTCTCAATCTATCCTCGCCCTTCTCTCCTCTTCTCTTCTCTCCTCTCCTCTCCTCTCCTCTCCTCTCCTCTCCTCTCCTCTCCTCTCCTCTCCTCTCCTCTCCTCTCCTCTCCTCTCCTCTCCTCTCCTCTCCTCTCTTCTCTTCTCTTCTCTTCTCTTCTCTTCTCTTCTCTTCTCTTCTCTTCTCTTCTCTCCTCTCCTCTCCTCTCCTCTTCTCTTCTCTTCTCTTCTCTCCTCTACTCTACTCTAGTTCTCTAATCTTCTCTTCTCTAATCTTCTCTTCTCTAATCTTCTCTACTTTACTCTACTCTTCTCTTTATTATCTTATTTTATTTTATTTTATTTTATTTTCCTCTCCTCTTATCCCCTGTCTTCCCTTTCCTTCTTTCCCTTTCTTATGCCATCTCTCCCCTTCTTCTCCTTCCCTCTCCCTTCTCTCTTTCCCCTTCCCCTCTCTCCCCTCTTCTTCCCCTTCTCCCTTTCCCTCTCCTCTTCCCCTCCATTTCTCGTTCTTCTTTTCCTCTCCCTTTCTCCTTCCTCTCTCTCTCTCCTCTCTCCTCTCTCCTCTCTCTTCTCTCTCTCCTTCTCTCTCTCCTTCTCCTCCTTCCCTTCCTCCTTCGGTCATCAACTCCCCCCGCAGCCATGCAGTCCCCAGCATGTACTCTCCGGGGCTTCCTGCTTAACGCTCAACACATTCTTCAGTGCTCCCTGTTCCCACACTCCCCCCCCCTTCCCCACCCCCCTTGACTCCCTCTCTCCCTCTCATTTCATCCCTCCCTTCTCCCTTCTCTCTTAATATCTTCCTCTTTTCTTCCTCTTCTCCCGTTCTCTCTTTACACATTTCTTTTCTATTTTTTTTTTTCTTCTTTTTTTCTAAGCATCTCCTTCCCTCGTTTCGTCATTCTTTTCCTCTCGTCGCCTTTCTTTATTTTCTTTCCGTCTTTCTTTCTCCCTTTCTTTTCCTCCTCCTTTTCCATCTCCCTTTCCTCTTTCTTTTCTCCTCCTTTTCTTCTTTCTCTTTACCTTTTTCCCTTCCTCTTCTCCCTCCATTTCTCTTTTCCTCTTTCTTCTTCCTTTTTCTTCTCCGTTTTCTTCATCTCTTTCTTTTCCTTTATTCTTTCCTATCCCATCCTATCCTTCCCTGATGCTCTTTCTCTCATTCGGATCACCTTGTCGTTCTCCCTCTTCGCCCTCCCTCGTTCTTCCTTTCAATATCCTTCCTCTGTCTCTTCCTCCCCCCCCCTCTAATTCCCTTTTTTTACTTTATTAACCCTACTAAGTCCTATTACCCCTCCCACCCCCTACCCCCTCTCTCCTCCCCATCACCTCCCTGCCTTCCCTGCCTCCCCCCCCTCTCCCCTTCCCCTTACCCACCCCTTTCTCCCCTTCCCCTTACCCACTCCCTCTCCCCTTCCCCTTACCCACCCCCTCTCTCCTTCCCCTTACCCACTCCCCTCTCCCCTACCTCCTATCATCTCCCCCTTCCCCTTACCCCTCACCCCGTACCCCAAACCTATCTCCCCCTCACCCCCGCCCCGTCCCCTACCTCTCCCTTCCCCTTACCCCTTCTCCCACGCGAGCGCATCAACTTCCTCATTATCGGATATCAATTTCCTGTCACGAATTATTCCCAGCTCATTTGTGGGCGTGAAGCGTTTTTCCCACAGTGGGCGGCGAGGACCGTAGACGATCAAATATGCGTGAGAGGAATGTCATAAGAATGGAGTAGATTAAACGAATCAAATCAGTGGAATGCGATAAGAGATAAAGGACAGATGTGATAAGAATTTGGGGAAAGAAGACGCAGATAATGATAGATAAAAGAGTGAAAAGATAAATCAAGTTGTGAGCGGTAGTTAATTGGTACTGCAAGATGAAAATAAGAAAATATAAATTAGTAACAAAAAATTAGTCCCAGATACCAGGAAACACAGACAAATAGACAAAACAAGACCAAAAACAGAAAAATTAAAGACAGGAAAAAGTCAGAAAGTATTATGTTTACGTGAGGAGGTTTATAGAATTCAAAGACCCAAAACTTTGTGGATTTAAGCATTATTTCTCTCTTCCCCCCCCCCTCTCTCTCTCTCTCTCTCTCTCTCTCTCTCTCTCTCTCTCTCTCTCTCTCTCTCTCTCTCTCTCTCTCCCCTCCCTCCCTCCCTCCCTCCCTCCCTCTCTCTCGGATCGCAACCCAGACAAGTGCTTGTGTTTGTTTTGCTTCGGTTTTGTTAGTCTTGTGATGTGTGGTTGCGATTTTTTTTTTTTTTTTTTACTTTTTTAGGGGGAATATTGTGATTTTGTCCGTCTGGGCTTAGTGGAGAGGGAAAGGGAGAGGGAGAGGGAGAGGGAGAGGGAGAGGGAGAGGGAGAGGGAGAGGGAGAGGGAGAGGGAGAGGGAGAGGGAGAGGGAGAGGGAGAGGGAGAGAGAGAAAGAGAGATAAAGAGTGATAGAGAGAGAGAGAAAGAGTGATAGAGAGAAAGAGAAAGTGATAGAGAGAGAG
>BOPN01000183.1:258876-263876 GCA_017312705.2 Penaeus japonicus
CCTCTCCATTTCTTCTTCTTTTTCTTCTTATACTTCCTCCTCTCTTTCCATTTCCTTTCTTTTCTTTTCTTTTTCTTCTCCTTCTTTTTTCTTCTTCCTTTTCTTCTTCTTCCTCAGGTAAGTGAAGACGCAGCGGTCACACCACAAGAAAGTGCAACTCGAGGCTCATCACGAGATGCAAAATATACCAAAAAAAAAATAAAATAAAAAAAAATAAAAATAAATAAATAAATAAAAATAAAAATAAAAATAAAAATAAAAACTAAATGAATGACTAAATGACTAAATGAGTAAATAAATAAATAAATGAATGAATAAATAATAAATACGATAAAAATAATAATATTAATGATAATAACGATGAACAAGTATACAAATGCAATGGCTGACAGAAAAGCAAGGTGAGAGATTCAGGCAAAATCAGAAAAAAATCTAAAAAAAGGAAATAAATACAATATGGAAAAAAGAAAAAAACAGCAATGATAAAGCACAAGATTGGTTTCCGTAAACAAACCGAGGACACATGACGTAACAAAATCCGTTACATAAGATGAAAACAAACACATTACGTAAGAAAAAATGTAGAAAAAAAAACGCGCACACGCACAGTCGGGCGACTATAAGCACATCCTATGTCATGAGAACAGGCATATATACAAGTGGCATGACACGATGGCACAGCATGACATCTCTCCTCCCCCTCTTCCCGCCCTCCCCCTTCCTCTCCCCTACCCTTCCTCCAGGAGATATTAAGTCTCATCTTCCAGTTAGCAACAGAGTATCAGATTCCAGCAGTAGAAACGTGTTTATATCTCTTGTTCTGTCTCTGTTTCTCTCTCTCTCTCTCTCTCTCTCTCTCTCTCTCTCTCTCTCTCTCTCTCTCTCTCTCTCTCTCTCTCTCTCTCTCTCTCTCTCTCTCTTTCACGTTCTCGTTCTCGTTCTCGTTCTCGTTCTCGTTCTCGTTCTCGTTCTCGTTCTCTTTCTCTCTCTCTCTCTCTCTCCCTCATTCTCTCCCTCTCCCTCTCCCTCTCCCTCTCTCTTTCTCTCTCTCTCGAGTGCACATTGAGGCGAGAGAGTACATACATAGGCCCACAGCCCCGCAGGCGATAGACCTTGAATATATATACAGCCCGAACATACACCAATCCTTGTGTATACATAATGACCCCCAAGCGTTGCAGGCACGAGTGTGTGTGTGTGTGTGTGTGTGTGTGTGTGTGTGTGTGTGTGTGTGTGTGTGTGTGTGCACAGAACAGGGAGGGGGAGGGGGAAGGGGGGAGGGGGCTAAATTGCTTTCACAAGAAGCGTGTGCGTTCAGAGAAGGATATATATTAGATACATGCTTAGGCCTAATGAGGAGACAGGAAGCATAAGTATGGGGAGGGATAGGGACGAGGGAGGGGGGGGGAGAGATGGCAGGAAGGAGGGTTGGAGAAAGGGAGGGGAGGGTGGAGGAAGGAGAGGGGGGAGGGCAGGGGGGAGGGAGAGGGGAGGGGAGAGGTAGGGAGATGGGAAGAAGGAGGGTTAGAGCAAAGGAAGAGAGGGGGAGGGGGAAGGGGAGGGGGAGGAGGAGGGGGGAGGGGAAGAGGAGGGGGAGGGAGGAAAAGAGAGGAAAATGGAAGTAGGGGTGAGGGAGAGGGAAGGAAGGACAGGAGAGGAAAAAGGAATGAGGCAGGAGGTGGAACGGGGGAATGAAAGAAGGGAGATGAAAGGGGAGGCAGGGGGATGGGAAAGGACGGTAGAAGGAGGGGGAGGGGGGAGCCGTCGGACAAAACAGGTGTCGAGCGGGCAACAGGAAGGGGGACAAGACAGATGCCAAACGCAAGGACATGGCCAGGATGCGAACTCAGAGAAAAGAATGAGAATGACTCGACTTTGCGTAATGCGACAGCTGCTGACGTAATAAATAGTAATAAAAAAGTAATAACAATACTATCAGCAATTACAGCGACAATAGTAATGATTACTATTATAATTATCATTATTATCACTATCATTATTATAACAATATTGACAATAATATTAATACCAATATTAAAAATAACTTTACTCAAAAGTATTAAAGTTTGCCACCTTAAATGGAATAGAATGCGAAAAGAGAGAGAGAGAGAGAGAGAGAGAGAGAGAGAGAGAGAGAGAGAGAGAGAGAGAGAGAGAGAGAGAGAGAGAGAGAGAGAGAGAGAGAGAGAAGGATAAGTCCCCAACGGCCGGAACGCGAGGTGAGGGAAAGGACCGAATGGAATGTCCGAAGGAATGAAAAGGGTTTCGGAGGAATGAAGCGAAAAAGAGAAAGAGACAGAAAGACACGACCAAATACGAGATAATAAAAGAGAGGGGGAAAGAAATGCAGGTGGATGAGAGACAATGAGGAGGAAGAGAGAGAGAAAGAGGCGAGAAAATGAGAAAGAAGAATAAAGAGGAAGGAAACACAGATAAATCATATAACGGTAGCATGAGATAGGAGAAAGAGACAAAGAAGAAGAGAGAAATAGAAGAATGAGAAGAAGAGGAGGAAGAAGAAAAAAAAGAGACGAGACGAGGCAAGGCGAGACAAGACGAGGCGAGACGAGGCGAGACAAGACGAGGCGAGACAAGGCGAGGCGAGACGAGACGAAGCAAGGCGAGGCGAGAGAGCAACAGACGGCCCCATTAGAAGAGTATGCAAAAGAAATAATAGCATCGCAGGCTCCCCTCCCTACTCCCTCCCTCCCTAAAGACATACCCAATCACCTGCCCATCTCCCGACCCCCTCCCTCCCCCTCCCCCTCATCGCGGTTTGTGGGACGCTGCCTCGAGCAGTGCGGGACCTAAATCTCAACCTCGCGACCCCTACCGCCCCTTACCCGTCCTCTGCCCTCCCTGCCTCTCCCTCCCCCCCCCCTCCTCCTCCTCCTCCTCCTCCTCTCCTACCCTCCCTTGCTCTCTACCTCCTCTCCTACCCTCCCTTGCTCTCTACCTCCTCCTCCTCCTCCTCTTCCTCTCCTACACTCTCCCCCCTCTCCCTCTCCTACCTTCTCTTACTCTCCCTTGCCCTCTCCTTCCTCCTCTCCTACCTTCCTTTGCGCTCCTTCCTTCCTTCACTACCCTCCTCCTTATTCATACTTCCCTCACATGCGCTCCCCTACTTCCTCCACTTCCTCCACCTCCTCTACTACCTTCCACCCCTACCTTCCTCCACTACCCTCTTCCCCTACCCTTCCTTACCCTCTCCCTACCGTGCCCTCGCCCTCTCTCCTTCTCTCCCATGCTGCCACCTCCCACCTCCCACTCCCCACCCCCGCCTGCCCGCTACTCTGCGACCCACTCACTCACTCATTCATGCCCAGCTTTCATACCTACACGCATTCTTGGGGACACACACGCCCGCACGTGCACACACTTGACGTATAATGTAACGGTATACTATGAATATACAGCCATATTTTTTTTTCTTTTTCTTTCTTTCTCTCTCTCTCTCTCTCTCTCTGCATCTCTCTATCTCTCTCTCTTTCTGCATATATATATATATATATATATATATATATATATATATATATATATATATATATATATATGGATATATGTATATATATATATATATATATATATATATATATATATATATATATATATATATACATACATACATATACATATATATACATATATATGTATATATATGTATATATATACATATAAATATACATATATATATATATATATATATATATATATATATATATATATATAATATATATATATATACAAATATATACATATATACATATATATATCTCTCTCTATATATATTATATATATATATATATATATATATATATACATATATTATATATATATACATATATATACATATACATATATACATACATATATATAGATAGATTGATAGATAGATATAGATATATAAATATATGTATATATAAATATATATATTTATATATGTATATATAAATATATACATTTATATATCTTTATAGCTGTATGTGGGGGGGGGGGGGTAGGTGTGGGGGAGTAGGTGTGTGTGGGTGGGTAGGTATAGGTGGGTAGGTGTGGGTGGGTGTGGGTGGGGTAGGTGTGGGGGGGTAGGTGTGTGTGGATGGGTAGGTATGGGTGGGTAGGTATGGGTGGGTGGGTGTGGGTGGGTAGGTGTTTCTATCAAACAATTCAATTTCAAGTTTCCTAATTCACTCCCATACGACAATCCTCTACAAATCAGATTTCACAAATTGATTTATTTATTGGCTGATTAACGACTAAATGAATTAACAGTCTTGTATACAATGCAAAAATATAATTGTCAATTAGCTTAATTGTTTTACTTTATCTATTACGTAACTTTCTCAAACCCATTAATGCTTTTCTCATCTGTTTCAATCACCCAAACATTGGGAACGTAAACACACTCACTCACTCACTATTTCTCTCTCTCTCTCTCTCTCTCTCTCTCTCTCTCTCTCTCTCTCTCTCTCTCTCTCTCTCTCTCTCTCTCTCTCTACGTGTCAAAAGACAACACGAGAAAAAAAAATACTCGAGAACAAACAACACAAAGAAAGACAAAGTGGGAAGAACAAACCGAAATATTCTCTGGGTATACGGAGGGAGGGAGGGAGGGAGGGAGGGAGGGAGGGAGGGAGGGAGGGAGGGAGGGAAAGAGGGAGGGAAAGAGGGAGAGAATGAGGGGGGGAGGGGGAGAGGGAAGGAAAGAGGGTAGGAGGGAAAGAGAGAGAGAGCGAAGGAACCCGTGAGAATGAGGAGAGAAAGAGAGAGAGAGACAAAGCAAGAGCACGCATAAACACCCCGGCCCAAGGGATCGAGAACAAGTACAAAAGGTCACAAATACAAAAGAATAACAAATAACAAAGGCAGAACAAACACAAAAGGAGACTGGAGCACAAAAGAGGAAAACCTCTCCAGCAGGTAGGTGAGACAGAGACGAGGAGGGAGAGGAAGGGAGAGGGAGGGAGAGGAAGGGAGAGAGAGGGAGAGGGAGGGAGAGGGAG